>BMAU01015332.1:0-165863 GCA_019973935.1 Trichonephila clavipes | reverse complement strand
GTTACGTATTGCTGTTTTACATTTTTAAAGAGCTCTGTTTTTGTGCATTGAAAAAAAAAAAAAAGGTGGCCCTAGGTACACAGATCTCCCCTACTATATACTTAGAATTATAATCAGTCGGAAAAAATTTAAGGGCTTTGTGAGGGGTGGGTGTGTGCTGGACACCTAGATACCCCCCTTAAAGCCAATTGGTAATAAATTCTTAACAATCATTTACCATTTTATGATACTGTTATTTTAAAAATTATTCACTTTCAGAAGGATTTAGAACTATAGTTATACTTTGTTTTTGTGTTTGTTTTAAATCTATTAAAACCACACTTTTAAACAATAAAACTGTTATTAAAGACCCAAATGAGGTGAACTGAGCAGAACCAACATTGAAAATGATGTAGTATTTGACAATTGTAAGTAAAGTCAGTAATTTGTGTTATGGTAACCATATTGGTGACATTATATGAATGAAACCCACAGCTGCATAATTCAGCTGTATGACATATGTGAAATCAGGTTTGCCAACTCGGGCGACCATTGTTGCGATACTACATAAGTACCATTAAGTCTTAAACTAACCGGATTTTAAAAAATACAGGAAGCAAAATTAAGCATGTTGTTGTAGCTAATACCACCTGAGCGGCAAAGGCCAGATTTTACCCCAATTTTGAGGGAGAACACCCTGAGGGTGGTCAGGGGCCACCACCTCTCTTCCTTTTTACCAACCTCTTGAGAGGACTTATAACTTGACAGCTATTTTGAGTACCCCCCATGTCACAAAGGCACTGTATGTTTACAAATATCTGTGCCTTCTCTGGGATTTGAACCCAAGCCCTATGGCACAGCTTTCAGCATCACTAATCACTATACTGGATGGGCAGCAAAAAAATGCATTAATAGCATTAGCTACATTTTTGATACCTTTAAAGTCATTTAAAAAAAAGATGTCTAGAGATACCTTTAGTTATTAAAAATTATATCTAAAAATTTTTTCTAATTTAATACATTTTTATATTAAAGAAGGAAAAGAAATTAATTTCTGATTTGCATGTTAACTAGTAAGCAAGATTACACTGGTAAATAATTTTATAACACTGATTTGTTTCAATGTTTTCAGCTTTTCTATTTCAAGTAGGAGATTTCTTCCTTTATCATCCTGATCAACCACCACAATCACGATTATATGTTCCTCTACCTTCACTCTTCGGATTGCCTGGTGATAGTATCTTTTTAAAAACCGAAGATGGTGTGAAACTTCATGCTTTTTTCATTAAACAGGATCCATCTATTGTGGGACAAGTACCAACTATACTCTACTTTCATGGAAATGCGGGAAATATAGGTCATAGGTTAGTAATGGAAATGTTAATTTTTATTACTTTTTTTGTATATATGCTTAATAATCCTTACATTTATGCTGATTGACTTACCATAAAATCCGTCATAGAACACACATTATTGCACATTATATGCACATTATCACATTATTAGCACACCGCCATATAATGAGCACCCATTCTTTTAAGGTGTAATTTTTATTTTTTAGGTACAGTATAATATGTTTAATGCAAAAATGCGTAAGACAAAATATCGGTTAACACAAAATAGTACAACAGTCCCACCAAACTGCTATATATTTTCATGCTTTTTTTTCTTTTAACACGAACAGATTTCCCTTCTGGGAATGAACATGATACAAAAAACACCAGACATGCAGGTTCATCACCGGAAGAATTTGTTACAGTTAATAATAACAATGTATGTGCAGTCCCAATTATGTCAGACAAAGTCATTTTGGAGTTTGTTCAAAGCTAAAAAATATCATTGATGATGGTTTCGATGACAAAAATGAGACGAATAATGCAGCTTCTGATTTCATGTCATCTGGAATGAGGAACATCATGAAAACAATGTGCAGTTATTTATTTAGATGCCGATTCCGATGGTGAAATGAATAGCAAAATGGATGACATCAAACAATTTGTTGACAATTTGATGCTAAATAAGGCAATGCAAGGGAAAATATCAGATTGTTTTTCAAAAACTCAATAAATGCTTTTGTTTCCCAAAACCTTGAAAATTTTGTATTAAATTTCATTTTGTTTCATTAATTTTTATTAAATGCATGCTTAAATACATATCTATATAAGTAAAATGTACTCTAATAAACTTAATTTATTGAATATATATATATATATGTAGGATTTTCTCTTTGAAACATTTTGTTAAAAGGTTGAGTCATATCCTTTTCAGAGGACCATTAATCTCAATTTTATTTATTACTGCATTCCGAAGCAGCGCCGTCTAGTGAGCTTTCGTAGCTCTGGCTTGAATAATTTTTCGGCAGAGGCCTACTAACCACCGCTTGTTCAACACGTTACGTCTTTAGCGCATTTTCGCTCCCTGCGCGATACCACCAGTCTTAATGTCCAAGAATGATAAAGGTAGTTTATTTCCCCGTCTTCTAAAGGTATAACTCAACTTTCGATTAACCTAATTCCTGCATGTCTTTCTCTTTGTAAATATCCCCTTTTGTAAATATTTCCCTTTAACTTTAAATAAATTCTTTTTTACTTAAATGAAGTATCTGTGTTTAAATGACTTTGATTCAATTAATTCATCACTCACCCTTAAATACTTACCCCTAGACAACCCACCTTGCCAATATAAAATCCCGCCTTCTGAAGAGTCTGATTTTTATTCGAAGATTTATTCGGACTCCCACATATATATATATATATATAAATTTGCAATATCCTTTAACACAAAAAAAACAAACATTTGAAGCCCCTCAGTCTCATGTTAAATGATTTTCATTGTATATTTGCTGTATGGCGCTTACTCCCCTTTTTACATAGAAACCAGAAATAAATGTACGTAATGCTCGTATGTTTTGAAGTTATTATTTGAGATAATTTTCCAAGCCTTAGAAAAAATAGTATACTTCTAAAACTACATTTGGTTAAGTTCATAAGGAACATCATTTCTTTTAATTAAACAGTATTTAAATGAATGAAGAAGTCTAATTTTTTTCTATGCTAATCTTTTGTTAATCTAAAAGCTCTCATTTTTATACCAAGAGTAGGTATAACGCACATCCGTAAATTTCGATGTTAATTTTTGTGTTAAAGGTACACATTGTACACCGGATTTTATGGTATATAGGCTCTTGTTACTGTAACAGGTGTCTCAACAAGAAATAGAAATTCAGTGTTCTTGTATAATTTATTTTGTGATTATGTACATATATCTTTAATCATATGGAGAATATTTATGGTGAGGTAAAGAACTGAATAAATATGTATATAATCCCATTAACAATTTTCATCAAACTACAAAGATATTGCCAAGTAATACAGTATTCTGCAAATAATATGTTGTAATGGGTTAAATTCATGCGACATCATAGTCACATAATTATGACAACCTCATGTTTCTGGCCAATCAGTTTAAAAACTCATGTGACGACATAGTCTCACAATAAGTGCAACCATGTCTTTCCAGCTAATCAGTTCATGTGCTTCATTGCTGCCAACTTTTTCTCTTTGCAGAAACTTTCTCTTAAAAAGTACATTTTTGAAAGCAATAATAATACACTTGATAAGTTTTTTTTTTAAATTTTAAAATCTTTTTGACGAAATTTTTTTCATAATACTTGTACATCTTAACCCCAATGGGCTAGGTGATGCTGTGCACTGGGGCCCACAAGGTTAGGGGGCCCTCGGACCCGGACCACCAAGCAAGCCGAACTTATGATAATTTCTTCGAAATTTTAAGATATAAATGTAACAGGTTGCAACATAACTATAATCTTGGCAATTCAGATAAAAGTATTTTTGAACTTGAAGGGAATTCCCCTAAATTCTTTCCATTGTTTGTTTAGTGTTATGAACTTTACTTACTAAAAAGTGGGGTTTTTTTTTTTCATTTTTCTATAAACTGTTACTTGAGAGTTCCAAGAAAAATCTTACTATTACATCTTAAAAAACCTTCACTAGAGACCAGTGGCGTAATGGAGAATATTAGAGCCCCCCTGCAAAGTCAAGATTAGTGTCTCAAGATGTATACTTGGTTTCAGTCAGGCTTTGGGCCCCTTGCAGTCCCCCTTTTCTAATGTAGAAGTGTATGTTACGCCACTGCAAGAGAGGCAATTCCTTCCCAGTTACATTATATTTTAAATAACAATATAATTTATAATAAGCTAGTTTCCTGTTTCAATATTCATTCTTCTGGCATCTGCAATAGACTGATGTAATTTTGTTCCCATCTCCTCCGCTCTTTTATAGTGGCTATTTTTAAAAAGAAATAATTATAATACTGTATTGTGTTTTCTTGTTAATGCATTCTTTTTGTATCATTTTCTGTCTATCTCAGTGGACCATATTGTAGCTCTAAGCCTTCTGGCGGGTGAGTTGGATCCTCCCAAATAAATTGCCAGGGATTCCCCAGTTAGGTTTTGTAGCATTACGTTTTGCAAAATAATAATACTTGCAATCATAGGAAATGTATTGCCTAAATTATAAAACTGAAATTAAAGATTAAAAAAAAAGAAACCTAATGGTGCATTTAAACGCAAACAGTGCCAAAAAGAGAAAATAGTAAACAAAAATTGTAGCTTTGTATATTTAAAAAATTTATATATTTTTACTTTTTTACTTGGTAAAATACAATCAAGATAAGATACCTAGCTACAACATTGCTTAACCCAATTATGAAATTTAAAATTTGACAAATGGAATATCAAGTTAGTTTAATGTCAATTTTGAATTCAATGGAGAACATGTGTTAGTTTATCATGTGACAGTTATGAATTTAGCCCATTGGTGTAGGTTTGACTGGAATTGTGCCAACTTTCGTAGTTGATGGAATTTTAGGTATTACAGAAGGTCATTCACACTTTATGGAAATGATTTTGTAATTCATTTTCTCATTTGCATTTTGAAATAAAACTTTGGCAAATTTCCACAGAAAGTATGATATCTAATGATAAAAAATAGCTGTCAAAATCGTTTCTATAAAGTGCAAACAACTTTCTGTACCAAAAATTGTAAAATCAATACATGATGGGGTGCCAATCAAGGAGTGCATTTTCATTTTATTCATGGCTTCATTTACACAATTTCTGTGGTGCCATTTATCGACATAAAAGGAAAAAAAATTATTGTAAAAATTATTATAAGGCTAGAATAATAATATACCACACATTTTGTGTTACATGTTTAAATGGCTATTATTTTTGTGTGCCTCAATATATTTTTAAGTTTTGTTATTTTTTTAATACTGATTTTAGAATTATAATTTTTACATTAAATATTTTCAGAGTTAGTTTCTTTCTGATGTTAAATACTAGTGTAATGGGAAAGGTTTTAAAATTTCCAAATAAAATACATCGATAAAAATTCAAATTAAATACAAGTAACTATAAGAAAAAATCTACTGGTGGTCTATTTTATAAATTTAAACGACTAGTAAAATTTAAAAAAAAATCTGATGTACTGTTGGATTTATTTTTATTCTTAAATTATTAAACATATTTCTAAGTATTTTTTATAATACTTATTTATTATTCTTCATTATACAAAGTATTATACAATATGATACCTATTATTAAGTATTATAAATATGAAACCTAAATCTCATAAGTAGCTATTTTTTATCCTTGTTATTCCTTATTTAAAATTTAAGTTGCTTGTATCAAGAACTTTTAAGCACAAAATTCATTGTGTACATTATTTAATGTTACCAGTAGAAAATCGATTCATAGTTAATTGTAATATTAAATAATAAAAGAAATATTTTATAAAAAAATTTAAAAATTGTGCTGAAATAGACAAAATAGTTTGTAGCAGAAGAATAAAATAATTCAGTTAAAGCAAAAAAATGTTCTCTTAAGGAGAAACAAACATAATCTTATGTATAAAATGCCCTGAACTGAACTCAGTGGTGCAACAGCGCAAGAGGGTTTAGGCCTACTGTGCCCATCTCAGTTTGCTGGACCTTAGACGCTGGGGTGCATGTGCAATTGTTACTATTTAGTGGTCAGTTTGATGTGAAACCCCCTGTGTTTAGTTCCCAAGCAAGCTTGGTACTCATTTATCGACCCTCTGAAGGGATGAAAGATTGAGTCGACCTTGCCCAGTCTGGAATTTGAACCTCAGACTTGTGGCATGGAAGTGCGATACACTATCACTCAGCCACTGGGCTTCATAAAATGCACTAATGAATATATATTTATTTAACCTAAGAGCTATTGCAATGATGATTGTATGTTAGCAAAATCTATTGTGCATTTGTTAAAAATTAGATATAGATAATCACATAACATTTTTTTTTGTTCCCTGTTTGTTAAAATTATATATTATAATGAATAAAGATGGGATATATTTCTATAAAATTATGAAACAGATTTTTATTATGAGTTACTGAAGTATTAAATTATCCCTTTTAATATATGGGTATGCAGTTTTCAAGTAATTTGCAGTAAAATATTTGGAAAATTTTGTAGAATTAATTTAATTGGTACATGATATTAAAAAACATATCCATGTGTGTTCTATATTGAAAATTTAAATATTTTACTAAAAAAGGTTTTTTTAATGCTGAATTAAAAAAATCACAATATTTTTATTTTGACAGATTGCCTAATGCTCAAGGATTGTACAAGTATTGTAAGTGCAATATTTTATTGCTGGAATATCGAGGTTATGGCCACAGTGATGGCACCCCTAGTGAAGAAGGTAAGTGCTGCTAGATTTATTTAAATGACTGTAACATTTTTTTATCCTACACCCATCTTAGGCATCTCTGCCATTAGTTCACGAGCAGCCGAACAAAGTGATGAAGCATAAAAAGAATTAAAATTAGTGTCTGTAGAGTTGTCTTCAAGAAACTTCAAAACAATAGGGCAGTGCCTGAAGTGTGGTCACCATCCATATCACCTTGGTGGCACAGAGGGCAACAAGCCGAATCCTTGACTCCAATGTGATATAAATGCTTCTGCAAATAATCATGTTTGGTAAGCAAGCAACTCCAACAGATCAAGGCAGGGAACTAAGGACTATACTATTTTTGTTGAGCAAGACATTCCACCTCTTACCCACAGCTGTATCACCATACAAGGAGGCTGTATTATCGTATTTTCCTGTATATAATCCGCAAAGCCTTTTTTTTGAGTAAAAAAAAACATTGTATAATCCGCGGCAGCTTTTAGGCCGAATAATCCAAAATTTAAACTGCCGATAATGAGTGTCATATAAGACAAAAAGTACACAATATAATTGATAATAGAAGTAAGAAATTGTACAGGAAAAAGAATTATTATGAAACGTCTTTTTAAATATGTATGATAATATTTTTTACGATAATCTCAATAAAACAAAAAATTTCTATGTTTTGAGTTGTTAAACAAAACATTCCATGCAGAAATTTTTTTTTTTAATTTAGCAAGTTAACAGCAAAAAAAAAATTAAGATTGAGACTGCTTTCCCACTGTGTCTTTCTTTTAAAATCCTTTTATTTATTTCTTCCTCCAATTCCGGCCAATGAGGTTTACCATGATAATCGGCACTTTAACGTTGATCACAATTTTCGAAGTTTGTCTTGTTTTTTCTCCACAAACGAATATTCAATTCGTCAACGTTGAAAAACCTTGCAGCTTCCCAATTTTGGTAGCCTTCTCTATAACTTTGCAGTGTAACTTAACGCTTTTGCTTCAACATGATGAAAACTTTCAAAGGACGTAATAGCTCTTGTCAAGAGAAAATTGGAAATGGTGCCAGCGACTAATAACTATTTTTCCTTCTGAGAACTCGAATTCGTTTTTGAATGTAATTGGACAAAAACTAGTTATAGCTGAAATACGTCATCCGAGTCATGAAAGCGCCATCTATTATTTATTTTATAAAACATAAACGGCATTTCTTTAAAAACTTTATTGTTTTCTTTTCTGATGGAGAATGTTTTTTCTCAGATAGTCCACGGCGGTGTATAATATTCCCAACGAAATTTAAAACTTTTTTAACACAGAATCTGCGGATTATATACAGGAAAATACGGTAATTTTCAATTTACTGTTAATGATTCTTTTGATGTTACACAAAGGCAAAGGAAAGTCAGGTTGGAACATGAGATATTCCGCTTTAGCAAACCTATCTGCCTGCTCATTTCCCGAAATGCTACAATGGCTGGGAATCCACTGGAGGGCAATGCTTTCTTAAGATTCTTAAGTTCAATTAACTTCATTATACACAAAATGAAATATTGCATTTTCATTATACCTTGAATTCATTAGAGTCAAAATGTCAGCTTGAGGATCGATAAAAAACACAATATTGTATTCAGAAGAGCTTTCCAATTTATTGATTGCAAATTATATTGCCGCTATTTCACCTTCAAAATTGTCACCATGCTTCTCTACAGGATAACCAATACTGATGTTGAAATCTTAAGTGCGAAGTATGTAAAAACATCAAGTGCAGGATTGCTGCAATCAGTTGTTTATACCAATGTACAAATGTACGGTATAGTTTTTCAGTCTCTGTCTTGTTTGTCATGTAAATAAACGTGTTTGTCCATCTCATTTGTTTCGTTCTTTTGAGTCGCCTCTTCATTCTAACAGGTAAGAGCTTTTATTTATCCATTAGTAATAATTGAAAAGGAACATTTGAAATTTGATATTGAAATATTTGTGAATTTGAACAATTGAAAACATTTGAATAGGCTCCAGCACCATCATTTTTAATAGCATCTTCTGCTGAACTAACTGTGTATAGGAGGGTATCAGTTGCCTTCACGGGGTGCCCCCTGTTTCAACTAAACAACAGATGACTTATTGCCTTAAAGTAGCCTGCATTAATGAAGAAGTAAAGTTGAAGAATTGGTGATAAGTGCAATTTTTTAAGGGTATAAGAAGGGATTTGAGCTACAATGACTTTAACATAAGAATAGGCAATATTTGTGTAGTTTTAAATAATTTTCAGAAGTCATGCATCAATTTCTATACATTATTGTTCATTGTTGTGTAGCACAGATATTGTTTAAGTGATGTTTCTGATTTAAAATATACAATTCCTGAATAATTAGAATGAAATGTCTAAATGAATTGTATTGTTGAGCATTCTCATGCACACTTTGGCTTGGCTCATTGTGCCCAAAGTTTCATTAAAAATGTGCCCAAAGATTAAAATTAATTTTAACAAGAAACTGGTATTTTGTTAAAATGTTTGATTCAATTGAAAAATTGATGTCTTGTTGTTGTTTAATGTGGGCTGTGTATATAGTTATTTCTTTTTCTGCTGCATTATGGTGCAAACTCTAGTAGAAAGCAACTAAATGTAAAGTATAACTTATAATATAAATCCAAAACTTTTTTTAGAATATCTTTTTGTTATTGTTTAGTAAGAGAAAAATGTAGTGATGTATAGAAATAATTGTACCTTTTTTTATGTCTTAATTTTTCATGTTGATAGTTTTGCAAAATTTCTGTTAAAAGGGATATTTTTTATACCTCATTTGGAATGATTCATATTCAAATTATGTCTCTTTTTTTTTTAATACAATACATTTGCACTATATTTCTTTTTTTTATTGTTTTCTTTTAAAGCATTAATTTTTCCTCGTTTCTTTCTGATTTAACTGAACTATTTTCAATTTTTTTTTTAAGAAGGAAGAAAGACTAACAAATTTTATGACTGGCATTTTATAGTTGTGCATAAGACAAGAATTTTATCTAAAAGTGGATTAAAAATTGATGAAAAAAGAAAATAAATATTATATAGTTAAATATCTTTTAAATGTGGTTACCTTTGGAATTAAATGAATTATATCTTAACAAATTATTCAGCTCTTAGGAATTGAATGAGTTATAGCAATTTAGATCATTTATCTAGTCTTAAAATTGAGTGAAAATTTATTATACTTTTAATACATTCAATTTAGAACATAGGTTCCCAACCTTTTTTGAACTCATGCCTCTTTTCTAGTGAATATTTCAATACCCCCCCGGTCCTTTACCTGTATTATATATGAGATATTTCATGTGACATTGGACGAGATGTGAAAAGTTTTAATTTAATATCTAAAATTTAAAATTTTTACTTTATAATTCAATTTAATGAATTTTTAAGTTTTTCATTCACTTCCTGAACTACCGAAATATGTGACTTTTCTCACATATGGTAGAAATGATTCAAATGCTACAACCAACATAAGTTAACCAGTATTAAAGTTTACCTTTTGTTGTACATAATCAGCATGTTTTTGTAGTCTTTTTTTTTTTTTTTAGGCTATATTTGGTTAATCTGCCCACGCCCCTCTGTGCCATCTCAACACCCCCTAATTTTTTCTGTGTCTTTTGCTGCCTCCTTTAAAGCCACAAACGCCCACTTTGAGAACCTATGATTTAGAATAACATATTGCTAACATGCCTTACTGTGCATCATTGTTGCTTCATCTGTGCTTTAGAGATACAGCAAGACAAAGTAATAATAATAATAAAAAATACACAAATATGGTTTGAATTCAATATGTACTTATGAAATGTTAAATATATGCAGTATTTGAAGATTTCACACAAATAACGAGTTTTTAGTTAAGTAGTCTATGGACTTCAGTAGCATTCATTTATCCAGAATTTTCTCTCTTTAATATTACCATTTGAGAAAATAGAAACACTACAAAAAAAATTATCAATTTGTTTAGTTTATCCATTTACAAAGAAGTAATCTTAAGCAAAGCATTTAGTAAGCATTGAGTGAAATTTAAATTTATAATGTTGAAATGGTGAATCATACCAAATTATAAAACAATGGTTTTTTCCTGAATTATGCATTATATGAATTCAAAGCTTTTATTTATTTATTTCTGTAGTCTAGGCTCAAGCCAGAATTATGGGTACTAATGTATAAATGTCACCGCAGCAAAGTTTGTGCCATACGAATCATGCCATATCAAAACAACAAAGTTTCTTAAGTTTTTTATTCGAAGAAAATGATTTTCATGGCGCAACTTTGGCTGCAGTGATGCTAATATATAAGTACCAAATTATGTATTATGTGAAGCACACCCATTTTAATTCTTCATAGTTTATATCTTCAAAATAAGATTTCTTTTATTGCTGGGGGAAATTAAAAACAAAAACAAAATATGAGCTAAAATATTTTTTTCTCTTTTGTTAGATACTTAATTTTAATTAACATTTAGAAAGCTTTTCACACACATTTCAAATTATTACAATGTAAAGGAAATTAATAATGGACTGGAGTATATTATTATTAATTGACATATAATGGGATATTTAAGTTATTTTAAAGCATGTGTAATGTGTTTTTAAGTTTTTACTGTAATTTATATTTTTTTCAGTTCACTATATATATATATATATATATATATCTAAGCTTTGCTTATTATTATCACAGCATTTTTTTATATGTCTTAGTAAATTTAATTTCTTGAAGTAATTTTCAAATTACATTTGATTTGTGTATTTCTCCCTCTCTGTAGTATTATATTTTGCTATTTATTATTTAATGACTCAATTTGATAATTTGCATTGACAGTCCCCCTCCCCCTCCCAGAGTAAAATGAATAATTTTTATTTTTGTTTATAGGATTATATCTTGATGCACAAGCCGGCATGAAATATCTTCTTGATGTTCCATACATTGATAAAGGTAAAATAATTGTGTTTGGACGATCTCTTGGAGGAGCTGTTGCAATCGATTTATTGACACACCCTCAGTACGCAAAACATGTACTTGTATTAATGGTTGAAAATACATTCACTAGCATTCCAGATGTAGCCAAAGCCATGTTCAGTTCTAAGCTTATTGATTATCTTCCTACTTGGACTTTCAAAAATCAGGTATATTTGTAACTGGTGTTTTTAATTATATCATGAATTGTTTTCAAAAATGAATTTTTTAATACATATAAGTTTTCTTGTTGTTTTTAAATAAATAAAATAATTTGTTCTGTATTCATTGAAAAAAAATTGTGCCATATAATTTGTACCATATTTTCCTGTATATAATCCGCGGATTATGTGTTAAAAAAGTTTCAAATTTCATTGTGTGTATTATACGCCGCCGCGGATTATCTGAGAAAAAACATTCTCCATCAGAAAAGCGAACAATAAAGTTTTGGAAGAAATGTCGTTTATGTTTTATAAAATAAATAATAGATGGCGCTTTCATGACTCGGATGACGTATTTCAGCTATAACTAGTTTTTGTCCAATTACCTTCAAAAACGAATTCGATTCCTCGGAAGGAAAAAATAGTTATTAGTCGCTGGCGCCATTTCCAATTTTCTCTCTCTTGACTAGAGCTATTAAGTTTTTCAAAAGCTTTCATCAAGTTGAAGCGAAAGTGTTAAGTTACACTACAAACTTAAAAGGCTACCAAAATCGGGAAGCTGCATGGTTTTTCAACGTTGACGAATTGAATATTCGTTTGTGGAGAAAAAACAAGACAAACTTCGAAAATTGTGATTGACGTTAAAGTGCCGATCATTTTGGTAAACCTCACTGGCCAGAATTAGAGGAAGAAATAAATAAAAGGAATTTAAAAGAAAGAGATAGTAGGGAAGCAGTCTCGATCTTAATTTTTTTGCTGTTAACTTGCTAAATTATAAAAAAGAAAGATTTTTCCGCATGGAATGTTTTGTTAAACAACTCAAAACATAGATGGCAGTAGCAAAGAATTTTTTTGTTTTATTGAGATTATCGTAAAAAATATTATCATACATATTTGAAGACATTTCGTAATAAATTTTTTTTCCTGTACAATTTCTTTCTTCTATTTTCAATTATATTGTGTATTTTTTGTCTTATATGACATTCATTATCGGTAGTTTATATTTTGGATTATTCGGCCTAAAAACTGCCATGGATTATACGCCGCTGCAGATTATACAATGTTTTTTTTTTTACTCGAAAAAAAGGCTTTGCGGATAATACGCCGCTGCGGATTATATATAGGAAAATACGGTAATTTTATATGCTTGTTAATAGTTTTATGATGTTGATATGTACCAAGAACTTATTCATAGAATTAGTTATGAAAAGACTGTTACTGTATTTTATTTTTCTAGTTTCTTAAAAAGTGTAAAGTGCTACCATTAATCATTTTTTAACACACTTTTATAAGTTTCACTTGCATGTAATGGAATCTTTGAACTTGATTTTTACCCGCTTTAAAATGTCGGATTCATTTGAAATTTTGCACACTTGTCAAGGACCGATAACAATACAATAATTTCATAATTTTATTTCATTATCCTGATCATGATGGTCAGAAATAAGGATTTCCGAGATTTGGCTACTAATTCATTATATCGTTTCCAGTTTTGGCGACTAATTGCATAAACCATTTTTAGATTTGGGGACTAATTCCATATGCCATTTCCAAATTTGGTGACTAAAAGATTAAAGAGCAACCCTAAAACTGCAAATAGGATTGCATTTAATACAAATAAAACAAAAAAATGTGTTCTTTATGTGAAAAAGGGTAGGGTGTGTGGAAATAAAAAAAGACTCGTGCATCTGAATAAAAATAATTTATGTTCTTACTGCATAATATTTTTTTTTATAAAAAATATTTATAGATTTAGAAGTGATGATACGAGTTAACATTACAGCAATATGTTTAAAAGGTGATAAATTTATGTTCTAACTGCGCTAAATATTTTTTTATTTTGATAAAGCAATATGTGTTTAAAAGTGATGATACAAATTAACACAATATCAAAACATTTTAAAGGGGGTAATACAATTGACATTTAATATTTCTTTGTAACACATTTTTATTAGTTAGACCTGTATCTATAGAGACGAAATCCTTGAAATGTAACGATATGGTGGAAATAAATACCCTTCAGACCTATCAATTAATATCCATTGAAAAGCAAGACTAATTCCAGCAGCCACATAATTCCGGCTCCAAATATCGAACTCAAGGATAAGTTCAACAAAGAATAAATGATAATTTTAAAAACTAAAAAAAAACAGGCTTTTATTGTAGATCGAACTATAAAATGAACTATAGTTTAAAAAAGACATGCTTTTATAGTGAATCGAACTAAAAAGTAAAAAACTCTTAATATAGGAATAAAATGATTAACGAAAAAATTAATGTTGTGGTTAAAGCGTGGGGTGCTTTGTATTACATTTTTACACTAAGCATTTCGAAATAGTGCTAGTAAGAAATTATAACAATTAATATAGATAATATTAATTTTCTTGTTAATCATTTTATTCTTATATTAAGAGTTATTTTTTTTACATTTTAGTTCGATTCACTATAAAAGCGTGTTTTTTTTAAACAAAATTTATTTAGAACTAAAAAAAAATGCTTTTAAAGATTAAGTTTATCTGTGAATAGTATTTTCTTAATTTTTAATCTTTGATAATATTGTTTTGTTGTTTTCTGTTTTTGTGAAAATCTGATATTGGTGGTTGATGGAATGGCCATATTTAGGCAAGCTATGTTAAACATACATAAATTTACACACAAAAAATACCCCCCAATTGCTAATTTCAAAAAGAAAGAGGTGGCGGATGATACAGAAAAGTCTGAAAATAGATAAGGGTTCCTTTGGCATTTCATTAAAAAGTTTGCCATCTAAGTTTATCAAAGATGGTTAACCCTATGGAAGGGAGGGAAAAATTTTCAGGGTCTTAAGTTCTGTATTTACCTAAAGAAGATATGTTCCTGAGAGAGTGCTCATAAATAAATAAATGAATATTCTTCAATGTTATATTTTTTTTTATTAGTTTACAAAAAGAAATGTTAAGTAGAAACAATGCAAATTACAAGATTACTGAAAGCAAAAATAGAAATTCAGTATTTAAATTTGATCATATTGAGCAGATTGATACCTGGTTATTTCGAACTTGTTTCTATAAGAAAAATATTTCCTTTCTTCTTGAAGTCAATAACTCTGTTTGAGGTTTATCTGCAAAAATGACACATGCATGTCACAACCAGTCAAACATATTAAGCTTAACACTTTGAAATCTCGATACATTTTTATTAGTTGAGTCTTACTAAACTTGTTTGGAATAAATTCTGCGGAATTCCTTTCTCACAAAAAAGGACTGTGTTGTGTTTGTTGAATTTTGATGCATTTGAAATAACATGCTAGTGAATCACCATTAATACCTTAACAATCTTAAAAACTACTTATAGTTTGAATTAAACTAGATATTTTTAAAGTTAACTATTTATATTTTAAATTAAAAAATAACTATGTATAAATTTATAAAAAGTCCTAAAGAATCTTTTCGTTTTTTATTTATTTAAGTTTTAAGGGGACATGGTACGATTTATGCAAACATTTTTAACTTAAGGATTTTCAAATTTTTTTTGTTGCCTCGTATGTGTGTATACTATGCAAAACAGATTTTGTGCTCAAAATTTCATGAAAAGCTAGCCATTTAATTTTTTAAGGAGAAAACTTAAAATTTGTGAAGTGTTTTTAAATGCTACTCCTCGTACAAAAATTTATGTACATGCACGAAATTTGATATACAAGTACGTCAAACTATTTACAACAACAGTTAGTATGGGTTTTGCGATAACATGATTGGTATTCATACGATGCTTTTTATGAATGCTTATTGAAAATTCCTTAAAATGTGTAAACTCTAACTTTAATTATTTTTTTAAAAAATAAGTATAGCTTTGATTAAAAAATGCTTACTTATTTTTGTTACATGTACTGTTAGCAATAGGTAAAAAAACAATTCAAAGCATTAGGCACAATAGAAAAAAAAGCCTTACCATTTTAAAAATGAAGACAAACTATTTATTTTATCTTTCTTAGATAAGTAAGTTTAAAGGATTGATTTGCCATAGGGATGTGAATAATAATGAATGTAAAAGCTATCATAATTCTGTGTTTTTTAAATTTAGAGATTTAAAATTTTGTGAGGTTATGGAAAAGCATAAAAAGAATAATTTAGACTAAAAAAATTATAATTGATTTTTTTGATCGATTTTTGTTATTTGAATCGTACTGTGTCCCCTTAAACAAAAATATTTTGACAGTGGTTGCCTATATTCTTATTTATAGTACTAGATGTATCGATTCCAAACCATATTGTAACTTTCAGCTTTAAGAAAGATGGCATTGTTCTTGTTTTTTCTTTAAAAAAGTTTTTTCAAATTTTTTTACAATCCACATTGCTCATGTATGGTGTGTCTTTTTTCTGAGCTATACATGTGTGTAATGTGTCTTTATTCTGAGTAGTATAAGTGTGTAATCAGGTGTAATAATTTTTCTTTTTTGGAGGTGGTTTTGATTTTACTCGGTGAATGTTTTCATTTTATATAATACATTAAAATCAATTTAATAATCATTGGACTTTCTTTGCCCAGTGAAAAATATTATTTTCAATTCACAGTATATTAAATAAAACATTTAAGATCCTTTCCCAAAGAAAAATTCTATGTATCTAATTTTTTTGGTTGTTTTTCAAAAAATACAAATAGATACTAATTAAAAAGAATTTTATACAATTTTTGTAACAGTTATCTGTAGTTTTTTTGCAAAATTTGGACTTTTATTATTGAACTTTTTTGAAATATTACTTATTTAAATCGGATAAGTTATTTCATATTGCACTTTTCCAATGTAGTCAACAAATAATCATGTTCTCTTCTTCATCCCCTCTTCTTTTAAAGTTTTTGTCTCTGAAGAAAATTAAAACCGTTAAGAGACCCTCTCTTTTCATATCTGGTCGAGCAGATGCAATTATTCCTCCAAGAATGATGAAAAAATTGTTGGAGGTATGTATTAAAATTTTTAAGTAAAAAAAATGTGTATTTTTCTTAATATATTATGGCATTCACTTTTGATTAATATAGTAATATTATATTTAAATAAATATATATAATAAACGAAATACATCTTTCTAGTCATAAAAATTACATGTAATCTTTATGAATTACATTAAGATAATTTGAATTTAAAACTATTAAATGATTGGATATACTTTGTTTATCTGTTTATTTATTCTCTCTCGCTCTCCCTCTTTTTTTTTAATTTAGTCTGTTAATAGAACAACTGGGCCGTGAGTAGCCTAGTGGTTAGAGCATTGGACTCCAGACCGGAGGGCTTGGGTTCAATGCTCAATGCCACTAAATACCCTCCGAGTGCACAGGGAGTACATGCTCGTTAAATCAGTAGGTTGTAAAGTCTTGTGGGCGGTCCCAGCAGAAACCACAGGTGCAGGGAGCTGGAGTTTATTTCCTTTCCATCCAGTTCCATGCCTAAATTGTGGAGGTGGAGATAGGTGGTGTCGCCATCTATCAAATAGAAGTTCAACCTGTCTCAGGCTCTGGCAACTTTCATTCCTTCCCATCGGGAAGGACCCAACAACAACAATAGAATAACTAAATTTATTTTTTAATCTAGTCTATTCTTGGGAAGATAATTGAATTTTTACTCAGATGTTACTATGAATATTTAATTATAAATATTTAACCTTGAATTTTAAACTAGATTTTTAAGTTTTGTATGTTATGAAATTAAATGCTTTTCTGAATAATTATCTTTTAATTCTGAAAACTATTTCAATTAAAGAGAAACCATGATTTGAATGACAATAATCTGTTTTCAAGAAATTAAAATATGCATTACTTTTTAAAATGTGATAAAGTGCAGTGAGTATAATCTCAAGTTTTCCATTTTTTTTTTTCTTGGAAAAACTTTTTTTTATTATGTTTCATAGTAATATGTGAAAGCTGTTTTGCCATTTAGTAATATTTGCATTGTTAACTAACTTTAAATTATACCAGTTTTTGTTTAATAATTTGTTGTGTAATTTATAAGTCAGTGGATAAGTAGGGATAAGTCACACCCCAAAAGTTACTTTGTCATGCACTTTAATTTTCTTAAATTCTCTTAAGTGGATATTGCAAAGCTTTTCATAAGTTGGTGGGGATTAAGAGACAAAGTCAGCTCAACAGCTCTTTTGAAAAAAATAATTGATAATAAATATTGTGCAACAAGAATCAACTTTAACTGGTTAATATAGATGGGCTTAATAACTACCTGTTGAATGGTAAAAAATATTTTAAATAGAGTATAAATGAATTTGAGTATTTTATACACATGTAAAACTTTTACTGAATTGATTTTATAAATAAGAAGAATCATATACATCATTCAAAAAACTGTATATACTTCATAATTCATCATTTTGTAACATTACCTAAAAAATGTGACACATATATTCTCATATTCAAGAAAAGACATTTCTCTTTTATTCTACATTATTCAAGAATCTAATTAATTTTTTTACCTTCTATTTAATAATGATTACATATTATAATATTATGGAATATAGCTGGTCTTACTAGATTTTTATTACTTTTTAACACTGGCATAGCTAGTCCTGAGTGTGGGCCCTGTATCAAAATTCCTTGAGGGGCCCTTTTTTGGAAAAGAAATAAAGGACAATTATTTCAAAGTGTCAGAATGTTACACATTTTGGGGCCAACACAGCTTGGAGGCCCATATAATTGATACAGCAGTAGCTATGCCTCTGCTTTTTAAATTGATTAAATGTTTGTTTACTCATAAATCTTATACTCAATTTTAATTTTTTAAAACACAATTGAGACCTTATGGCATATGTGTCGTGTATAATTGCAGTTTGTTTCAGGTAACATTTATTAATACATTAAATATTCTTAGTAATTATGCTATACGAAACTGTATTCATTTCATCTGCTTTTGTTCTGTAGTTTGTCCTAGGAGTTCTTCCAATATTTGTGTGTTTCCTGTTTATAGAAGAGTATAGGGTTTTTTTTAAAGTATTTAGTAAAAATTTATTTTTTCCTAATTTTGTTTGTATTTTTGTGTGAATTCCTTTTTAGATAAAATAAACTCATGTGATAATATTTTGAATGAACATCTTCCTTGAATTAATTGTAATTAGCTGTGATTCAATTCTTAAAAAAAAAAGAAGAAAAAGGAAAGAAAATTCAACTTTTTATGAAGCAATGCCAAGTTTTTGTAGACTTTCGATTGGTAGTGAAAAGGGAGGTTCTAAAAACACCTTTGTTGATTATTGAAGATTAAGTGAGTAGTTGAAAAATAAATTATTACAGTTTTCTCAAAGTATATAGGAAATTCCAATGAAAATAATCATCAAGATCATAAAATAATTGAAACATTATTTTAATGAGACATGTAGATAAAATGTATTAAATGTGTATTGTATGTATTATTAAATATATTAGAGTTTTATGTGTATTTTTTTTACTATGAAATTAATGACTAATAATTTTAACTGTACATTAATTTTTGCCATCTGAATTTATGGAAACTTTTCTTCTTCAGGTTAGTGGAAGTCCCATAAAACGATTTCAGTCCTATAAATATGGAACACACAATGAAACTTGGCAATGTCAAGGTTACTATATAGGAATAAATATGTTTATTGATGATGTAAGTATATTGTTATTATTATTTTATAGAAAATTTAAACATCTTTATAAATTTGAGATAAGAAATTTTCTGTATTTTTAAAAAAATAGGATTTATAAACTTTTAATATGTATGAAAATTAAACTTTAGATGGCTATATTTTTTATTCAATTTTTTTTTAAAAAATCATTTTTTATGTTTTTAAATAGGAAACTTATACACTTCTTAGTTGCCTAGAAGTTTTGCTTTAGTTTGATGTACTACTTTTTTAATTTACAAAAATATAAAAATTTTATAATTTTCTTCAGTGATAGCCAAGGAAATAATTGAATAATTTTGTGGCCTGCAAGATTCATTACAACTATTTTGTGCAATACTTTTTGTCTTTAGTGTTTTTATTTTTTTAACAATTAAATCCCATTCCTGTTTCTATTTTATGAAATTTTCTCTGCTGTGAAACTTTTTTTTTCAAAAATGAAGTTTATCTAACATAATTGCTCTTAAACTTAACGGACAAAATCCTGTTACGATACACAAATACACACATTGAGATTGAATTGCAAATACTAAGTGAAAGAGTTGAAAGACAAATATCTCACTAATTGAATAAATTAAACATTAGTTGATCATCGCATTATTATTAATATATGTCTGTACACTTGAAAAACAATAATATTATATCATTCTGTTTTAAATTTTCACTCCAATAAATGTTTGTAATGGGTCCAAGTCTAATATAAAGATATATATTTTTATATGCGGCCTGCAGAATTATAATGGTTTTCTGAAGTGGCCTGAGAGGTCATTTGGGTTGGCCACCTGATTTACTTCATATAACTTTTTTGGACTTATTTATTAGTGCAATGATTTTTGCAGTACAAATTTTCTTCGGAAGGTTTATTTATTTATGAAACTATAAAACAGTCTTAAAATGGTACTATTGCTTTTGTTGTGAGTTAACTTTTTGTCATATTGCTTTTATTCATGTTATTATAGTTGGAAAAAGTGTTAATGTATTGATACTGGAATAAACAAAGATCTAAAGCAAATGTCACTTGTGAACAAACTAATCAAGTTATATAAATCATATAAGAGGTAGATGCTCTGCCATGAAGCAAAGAAGTGGACATTAAACTTTTAAAAAAAGTATTACCTATCACAAATCTGTGTACAGTTCTATTAGAAAATCATTCTATGTTGATGTCACTTTTTTTTTTTTGAGTCATCACACTGGTAGTTGAGTACACATCCTTACTCTTACTGAAGTCGTGGACATTAAGATCAAAAATCAAATTTTTGTTCACTTTTTGGATCGGAGCTTATTGCTATCAGAAGGGGTTTGCAGTTTGCATGTGAAGCTGAGGTTCAATTTCAAGGCGTTTGGGTTCTGATTGATAGCTGTGCTTCAGTACAGTATCTCTTCATTTGGACATCTATAGGGTACCAGACTAGCCTTGATATCCTAAATCTTCTTGATTGAATTTCTTCTAATCGTGTACATTTTCAGTGGATCCCATCCCACATGGGGATTGATGGTAAAGAGAAAGCCGATTTCTTAACCAGGAGTGTGGCTGAGGATATACTACTGAGTTTCTTAGGTTTAGTAAATTATCCTCCCTTTAGAAAAGTGAACTCAATCAACTTGGAAGAACTCCTCCTATTCATCCTTGGTACTTTAGAAGAAATTCAAGAGGTTCATTTAGGTTTATGTCTAGGAAATTCGAGACTGCCTTCTTGCACTTTGTGAGACGCTGTATAAAACCTCTCACTTTTCATCAGGGTCTGAAGATTTCCTTCCCCTCCAGTTCCACGCTTAAAGTGTGGAGGTTGAGATCGGTGGTGTTGCCATCTTTTGTAAAAAAGTCCAACTTGTCTCACAGGCTCTGGCAACATCCATTCTTTCCCTTCAGGAATTTCACCAAGCTAAATCGTGCTGTCACCTGTATGGTGCTCAAGGCTAAGGCCAATGACAGCATACATCTAACCCCTTGCCATGATGAATTTCATGGGCCTCGATCTGACTATGTCAGACTTGTGGTATTAGAAACAACAACAGATATTCCCGAAGTGCCACTGGTGTGATTCCAAGAGCTGGTCTCCCCCTGCCCACGTCTTGACTTGTTTGGATTTTAAAAAAGACAAGTCCTTCTAAACCCTCTTCTGTTTTTTGAATTTCTAAAAATATTTTAGATTTATGGAGATTGAGCATTGCTAGGCAATCTGGGATCAACAACAACATTGAGTTTTTTAATTTTTGGGAGATGACATCACAAAAAGGTACTTACGTATTAACCTCATGATGTTGGTGATCTTTGGCCAATTTTAACAAATTTGATAATATTAATTAAGTTGCTGTAACTTTTAAAATCATTCGATCATTGATTTCTGGCATTCAGTTAAAATCACTGGCATGGGGTTAAATATGAAAGTAACCACAAAAATATGTTTCTTGTGAAAAAGATTAAAATGTATTGTTTATTCAAGTTTTATCCATCCAAGAAACAATAATAAATGGTAAATATTAAAAGTGTGATTATAAAAAAAAATTTGGGTGTATTTTTATGATGAAAATTATTGGAATTTGTAACTATTATCTATATATATAAAGGAGAAAAGCGACTCACTGACTAATCACGATATCTCTAGACCTATTAAACCTACAGACTTGAAATTTGGTTGGTAGGTTCCCTTCATGGAGTAGACGTCAGCTAAGAACGGATTTTGCAAAGTTCGAACCACAAGGGGGGTTACGGGGGTTTAAGGGGCGTTATAGATAATTATTTCCATTACTAAACTATTAGATGTACAGTCGTGAAACTTGGTACACAGATTTCTTTCATAAAGCAGAGATTCCCTATATAATGATTTTTACGAAAATTGACCTCCAAAGGGCGTTGAGGGCGCTTAAGGGGCGTTATACATAATTATTTCCATTTTTAACCTATTAGACGTACAGTCTTGAAATTTGGTAAGCGGATTCCTTTCATAGAGTACAGATCCGCTGAAAATTGGTTTTGTCAAAATCGACTCCCAAGTGGCGTTGTAGAGAATTAAGTGGCATTATAGGCAATTAACTCCTTTTTTAAACTATTAGACGTAAAATCTCGAAATTTAGTAAGCTGATTCCATTCACTGAGTAGAGATCTGTCATAAGATGGGTTTTGTGAAAATCGTTTCCTAAGTGGCGTTTCGGGGGCTTAAGGGGCGTTATAGATAATTATTTCCATTTTTAAACTATTAGACGTACAGTCTTGAAATTTGAAGCGGATTCCTTTTATAGTGTACAGATCCGCTACAAAAATGGGTTTTGTGAAAATCGACCCCAAGTGGCGTTGTGGAGAATTTTATATAGGCAATTAACTCCTTTTTTAAACTATTAGACGTAAAATCTTGAAATTGAGTCAGATTCCATTCACTGAGTAGAGATCTGTCATAAGATGGGTTTTGTGAAAATCGTTTCCTAAGTGGCGTTTCGGGGGCTTAAGGGGTGTTATAGATAATTATTTCCATTTTTAAACTATTAGATGTACAGTCTTAAAATTTGGTAAGCAAATTCCTTTCATGGTGTAGAGATCTGCTACAAAATAGTTTTGGGGAAAATTGATCCCCAAGGGTCACTGAGGGGGATTAAGGGGCGTAATAGATAAATATTTCCGCTTTTCAACTAATAGAACCACCAGCTTGAAAATTAGAAGGTATGTTCCATTCATGGAATAAAGTTCCTTTTACAAAGATTTTTGTAAAAACGGACCCCCCAAAGGAGTGGGGTTGCGAGGGATTAAGGCGTGTTATAGAAAAATTCCTGTTTTTGAATTTAACTCATTTACTTGAAATTTGTTGAACACTTTTCTTTAGTTGAATAGAGTTCCACTAAGAATGGATTTTACAGAAAGCAACTCCAGGGGGAAACAGGGAGAGTTATTGGGGCGTATTGATAGACAAAATTCCCGTTTTTGAACTGCTAAGACTATAATAATAAAATTTGGTTTGCATGCTTCTTTTGATGAATTGGAATCCGCTAAGAATGCTGTCAACGAGGTATTGATGATAAAAATTCCATTTTTGCTCTGTTAGATTTAGACTTGAAATTTAGCAAGCATGTTTATTTTATGGAGTAGAGATGTACTGAAAGTTGCTTTGGTGGAAATCCCCTTGATTATTAGGTTAAGTGAGCGAAAAAAATCTTTCTCCTTCTATTTTAGATATAAATAGAAATTAGATATTATAATTTATGTTCTTTTTATATCAAGGGGCGAGAGTGTAACAGCTATAAATATATATTTCAATACAATCGAATTCTTAATGCTAGATATCAATAATTAATATATATGTAAACAGTATACATATATACAACATCGTGAAATACCCAGTGAAGCAGGTGGGTAATGGCTAGTTTATTATAACCGACAAAACGTGTAAAATTTTCTCAACAATTTTTTTCCATCTCCCTTTTTTAATCTCATCACATTTCATTTTTTATGATTTTTTAGGTACTGTTAGCTCAACGAGAAATGGAACAATGGCCCACAATGTTTGATGATGATGGAGCAGAGATCTATTAATACAAACTTTATGTAGGTATGCGCATGCTTAATGTTTATTATTTTAATACAGGTTGTATTTGGTTATAAATTTTTAATTTCATTCTATTTAAAATGTTCCTCAATATGAAATTATTTTACTTTTAGAATTTGTTATTTTACTTATAATTGAAATTATTTCATGTAATTTAAAATTTTTAGTTTGATTTTTTTCCCATCAAAAATTATTAATGGTATTTACTAAAGCTGGTTATGGTAGTTTAAAAATTTATTGAAAAAATAAATGATTCACATAATAGCAGTTACTTAATTTTTCAATTGAAGGATAACTTCTAAGCTCTCTTTGAAGCTTCAACTTAGGAAGGATAAAGCATAACTGAAGCAGTGAATCCCAAAAAATATCTAATTCTTTATGCACAACAGATAGCGTACTTCATATGGAAATGTTCAAATTGATGCCATCTAGGCATCTCGCATAGAGCTTCAATTCATCCAGTTATTTAACTCACAGCTGCTCTTATACAGATGTACTCTCTTATAACCACATTTTCTTTCTCCAGTATATTTTCAGTGTCAGTCAAATATTTCTTTTGCCATGAAATTTTTAGAACCAGAGGCAAACTTTTTACATTACTTTGTAATTATGTACACTTTTAATGACATTGTCATCACAAAAAATCCTCAAAGGTTGGTACTTAAAAATGGATTCTTAAAATCCTTATTATTCTGAATGTAAAACTCTATAATAGATGCTTTTTGAAAAGGACTACATTTAATTCCAAAAGCAACTCTTCCATGAGAAAACATTTTAAATTTCTTTTCATTTATACTCTCCAACCAGAAAAATTGGAAGAAATTCCTATCCTTTTTAAGATTCTAATTTGAAAGTTAACTTTCCCAATATCCGTTATTAAATCATGTTTTCTTTCTCTAAATGTAGAAAATTATCTGTTCAATAAGACTTGGTTTACATTCTAATTCAAAGAGGGATGATTCTACATTCTAGATCAATGGTTGCCTACCATTGGTCCTCAGTCCACCTGTGCTTGATGAAAAACTTTTGGTGGCCTGTAAAAAAATTAGAATATTATTTATATTTTTATAAAAATTAAGTTTAAAAAATGTTGCATAAAAAACATTGTGGAATATGGATTATATTTTTTTAAAAATATATATATATGTTAGTTACTTTTAGTGAAACTCCTTCTGAATTAAGCAACTTTTAACATATCTAGTGTGGACAAACAGCCATGGTAAATTGGTGGCATAAAACTTTAGTTAGTAGATATTGCTTTGCTTTTTTTTTTTTTTTTTTGGTTTGTTCTTTCTTTTCATGAAGTTCCTTTTCAGTGATATGGAAATATAAATAGAGACGAAAATAAGTGACAATATAATTAGAGTAGTCCACCATATGGTGGTTAGTCTGATTAGTGATCTACCAAATATAAAATTGTACGTTTAGTGGTTCATAAAGTTCTAAAGGATGGTGACTGCTATTCTCAATAATGCATCAAATACTAGTCATATGGTAGTAGTAACAACACTAATTGTATGATGAGGCCAGTAATTGGCATAGTTAGTTTCTTCACTTTAGGAACTTCTGTATTGCCATCATTTATTCCTGAAGGACATTTTCATGATTGTAATAAAAATTATTATGTAGAAGTGATCTATTATGTGTTTAGGATACGCAAACTTCATAGTGATCCTCATTGTAGAATTTCATTATTTTCAAAAATTGTTTTTCTCTTTAAGCATCAACCAAACGGCCGGGGTAGCTGAGTGGTATAGGTATCGGACTGTGGCTTGCTTTGTCACGGATTCGAGCCCAGTACCACTAAAGACCCGCCATGTAGGGCAGCGATGCACGTTAAATCTGTCGAGAGCTGAAACGTCCTCCCGTTGGTGTGGTAGTTAGGAGAGGGGGGTGCCAGCTTAGATGTCGTCCACATCACTTGACCATGGTTCAAAATTACGTGGTCCGTCGCCAAAAGCCCTCGTGTAGCTGAACAGTGCGACGTTAATATTCAATCAATCAATAAACATCAACCAAAAAAAGTTCCTCATGGAATAGTTACAATAAAAAGTACCATGTACACCATAAAACATCTTATTATAAAATATATTTTAAAAATAGGAACAAGCATTAGGAAAATTATTCTTAAACAAGGAATTTTACATAGAATGTTGTTTTTTGTTGCGAAAATTTTGTTGATATTTCTTATTTTAAATTTTGTGCTTCTGGATTTCCTTTTTCTTATAATATAAATCTTAGTTATCATCATGGGGTGCTTAATTCTTTTTTAAAATTAGTTCTTTTTTATGTTGTGTTATGATTGTTTTTTTTTAAAGTTTAAGTTAAACCATTGATACAAGTTATTAGCTATCAAAAGTTACTAACATATAATATTTATTTTTAGCATGGTGTTCTTGCAAGAATCAAAATTGCAGATCATCTTTGGAAAAATTATTGATTTACTCAGCGCAGCATTTTATTTGCAATATTTTCCACCAAGGAAATAAAAAGTGAATCACATCTTGCTAAGGTAAAAGAAATGATCTGTGTAAATATATAATTTAAGGTTACCATTTAATTTAAAACATTTTCCATTCTATAATGCAATTATGCTCAACTTCCCTAACTTTAATCCAATTCTACCTTTTATTTATTTTTTTAAAAAGAAATATAAGTTAATTAAAAAAAATTTGGAAAACATGACTTTTTAATTTAATATTTAAAATACATTTTGTTATAAGTATTGTTTTATTAATTAAATATCTATGAATATAATTTTTTTTAACATTTTATGTTAATATAATAAAACTAATTATATGTGTGAATATTTGTTAATAGTAAGTAGAAAAATAGGAACTGCATGGGGGAAACTTAGAATCTGTTTTTAATGTATAAGAGCAGAACTAATTTTTCTTCCTCAAATATAAAACAAATTTCATTCAATTTTTTTAAAGTTATGAGCACAAATTATTTATACAATTTGCTATCAGAATAGTAGGCTCAGTTTCTGATTCTGTGAACATAGTTTAGATCAGTGTTTCCCAAAGTGGTCTATATAGACCCCCAGGGGTCCACACCAGCAAAAAAATAATTTGGGGGTCCATGAGGTGTAAATGGGGATCTACGATAGTAGCTCTCATTAAACCAGATTATGATTTTAAAAAGAAATTTATAATCAAGTGGAAACCAGACTTACCTATTTAATAGATTTATTTACTAAATTTAATGAGGTTAATTTGCAGTTTCAAGTTGACAGCATAATTTTTTTTTTAAACAAGGACCACATTTCAGCCTTTCTTGTGTGTGCCAGAATTAAGCTAAAGGTAAAGGAGTACAATTTTGGACATCTCAAATTTTCCCAGTTTCACAATTGTCACGGAAAATCTGCCAGGAAAATGGCGACCTACGTTCATTTAAATGCCCTTTTTTTGGATTTTGAAAGTAGGTTTGAAAATGTTTTGACTATTGTAATGCCTCAATAGACAATGAATTCATATGGTCACTTTAAAAAAACAAGTCATATTACAAGAACTAGACACTAGGAATAGGCACTAATTAAGATCTTAAAATTTTTCTAAATGGATATCATTAATTTTGGCTTTAAAAAGATATACCTGTTATTTATTCCAGTTACGGAATATCTGGAGAAAGTTTTTAATTGTTTTTCCTTGTGCTTGCCATTCTCTAAAATAAAAAAAGAAAGAAGAAAAGACTGGGCACTATTAACCAATTAGAAATTTAGGGTTAAAACTGACAAAATTGATGCCAAATGTTGAAAATTTGTTATTGCATCCCCAGATTCATCCCTCCCAATAAAAGCATTTGTTAGTTGCTCAGTTATTTTATTTAACAGTTATTTTATTTAACAGTTATTTTATGCATTAATTAAATTTTAATTTAATTAATGCATAAAATAGTGTTTAAAAATTAAGAAAACATGTGAATGAATTAATTAAATTTTAATTTAATTAATGCCCAAAATAATGTTTAAAAATTAAAAAAAACATGTGAATTAATTAATTAAATTTTAATTAGCATGCGTTTTCTTAATTTTTAAACACTATACTTCACTACAGTTGAAAATTTAAATCTTTTTAAGGATGCAGCTCTATACCTGTTGTCAAAAACCCATTTAAGTTGATAAATTTGCAAGAATTTAATATTAGATAAGTAGGGGTCTACCCCAAACCAAAAAACCTGTCAAGGGGGTCTATGAGGCAAAAAAGTTTGGGAACCTCTGGTGTAGATGATTCATTTCATTGCTATCTGTTAATCAATAATGACCTCAAAAATAAATAAATCTTTAAAAATATGTTTTTAATGTTTCATCTAGTCAAAATGTACTTCACATACCAACAATAAAGTACTCTGCATTTATTGTTAAGAATTGTGTATTAGTATTTTATTTAATGTATGTGATAATACATGTGTGTGTATGCAGTTGTACAGTATGTGTAACTCCAATCCATATGAGGGTTGTAATGCATTTAACGTTAAATTATTTTTTCTTTATTAGTGATTTTTATTTTAAAATTACTAAAAAGTGTTATACTTATTGAGATTTTAAATGTTATGAAACAAGTGTAATGTTATATGCATGTATATGTATTTTTTATTATAGGGGCTCTTTGTATGTATTTAAATGTTTAATGTGATATATGTATTAAATGTATGTTAATTGTTCCCAAACTGTTCTCTTGTTAATAAGTATTGTTTTGAATCTTCCTAAAGAAGGGTGTAATTTGAAGTATTTCTTTCGAGTGAATGAAGTATATTTATTAAGTATATATTTTGTAATTTTTAAAAATATTTATATATTTTTTGTGTAAACTCCATAAACATTGTTCATGTATTTACTATATTATTTGAACAAAATGTGATTTGTCCTTCATTTTTTTATCCATTGCTGTATGTTTGTCTATACTGTGGAATAAATCTTCTTTGCTTTATATTATGTACTTAATAAAGTGTTTTTATTGCTTTTTTCACTGTTGGGAGATGATTTGTTTGATGGTATTTCTTAATATGTTCTTTGAAATCTAAATGTAAAAATTTTCAACATAAACTATTCATTTAAATTGACTTAATTTTACTTTGATTACTTTTGTAAATTATTTGTCGACAATTTTTGGGTGGTGATGCACAACATTAATTTTATAAATTTAGCCAATTATGTCTATTCAAGTGACCTTGCGGGCCACTTCGGAAAAACATAATCTCACGGGCCGCACATAAAAATATGTACCTTTAAACAAAATAAACGTTTATTGGAGTGAAAATTTAAAACAGAATGAATTATTATTATTGTTTTCATTATTTTTCATGTATACCCCCTGGCATAGATAATATAATAATGTTTATATAACATAATTATGCAATGATCAAATAATGTTTAAAATATTACAGTTGTCATTTTCTTGAAAATTACAATGTTCCTTTTGAATTGATCTTTTGTTACTCATTGTTGAAATTTGATTGTGCTGTCATTCGCAAACGATTAAGTATACATTGCCCTTTATCTTAACCATCCTGAATATTATTTAAACTTTAAAAAACATCTATGACTGTCTCTTGCTCTTTGAGCACTCCAAACAGAAAAGGTGGAGGAGGAATGAAAGTCACACACACAGAGAATCATGCACCATCCATAGTAAAGAATATGCATAATGCAATTCGGAATTTATTAAAAAAGTAATTTATTATAGTAAAATCGAATTTAACTATTTGATAAAATATAAATCTGTTTTAATCAAAAGGACATTTCTATTATCAAAAAGGATTTGTTTAAAAACAAGAACAGGTAACAGGCAAATACTTTGTAGATTTATATATATATAAATTTCCCCTCAAATAAATTTCAAAATTAAAAAACTTTAAAAGCCTAATATTTAAAAAAGAGTGGGAGGGTCGCAACTTACGTACTGGCAGGCTACGTGTTGGACACCCCTGCATTACAAGTTATTTCTACATGTTTTTTGTTACCCTATATTAGATTAGTTCGAGTATTCTATTGTCCTTCATAAGTTGAGGATGTTTTCATTCTGTGAAATTGATCATTTTCAGACAGATTATACAGTTACTGTGGAAACATGTACTGTTAATAAATAATTGAATAACTTAAAATTATTCTAGGCCATGTTAAAGAATTCAATTTATTAGAATGTTAGTATTTGAAAAAAAGGTATAAAATGATTTGTTGTGAGAGCAAAGATTTAAATGTGTTGAATGAATATGTTAAGTGGACTTTTTTGTTGCTTTCTTTTGTTTTGGATATAAAAACTAAATCAAATGCCATTATTAATTTTTTTTAGAAAACATAATGCTTTTAAAAAATTTTGAATAGTGCATACTTGCTTTACCATATATTCACTATGCATGTTAATGCATAATTTTTACATTTGTACTATAAAGTCTCTTCAAATGTTTATAGGAGGAATCAATGTGTTAGACCTAATTCCATTAATTAACTGGTTTATTCAAATTTTTTGAATTGTCTAGCTATTATATGCTTATTTTATTGTACATCTACTTTTGAATAGACAATATTTCAAACTTTCTTTTTTCTCTCTCTCTTCATTCTCTAAATACAACTAAACTTGAAGGGAGGAGGGAAAAAATTTACTTGCTACAATACATATTTACATTTTCTGGTTAAATTTAGATGGAAAAATGTATATCAGTATTAATCCTTAAAATAATTCTACATAAATTAATGAAATTAGTTTTATAATACCTATATAAAATTAAAATTACTTTATTTGATGAATTATTTTTAAAATTTTTTTTTCATATTAAAATATTTTTCTTTATTTGCACTCACCCAACCATTAAACTTTCATACAGGAAAGTTATAAGATATTTTAATATCTTATAATTTATCTTCATTATATAGGCCTCTATATAATGAAGTCACTAAATCCCGGACAAAAGTTTGTTGTATGGAAAATTCGTTATGTAGAGGTTTCATCTTTTAATATACTTTATAAACTAAATGAAACAAATTTTAAATTCATAAACACTATATATTAAAAAAATAATTATTCAAACCTTTTTTAAAATTAATATAAGTTTATTTTATATATCTTACCCATAAAAAAAAAGGTCAGAAAGAAAAACTGCAAGAAAAAAAAATGACAAAAACTGTATTTTCAATATTAAGAAAATAATTTTTTATTAAAATTAATGAAGTTTAAGGACATTTTCTAATTTAAAGCATACAAGTTATATTAAATTTACATTATTTTATAACTAGAACATGGGACAAATTTATAGGGAAGGAGATATTGAAGATGTTTCTAGTGAACTGAACAATGGGAGTTACAGGTAGCACATCTTAGATGAAACGTACAGAATTCTATTGCTCTCGGTGAGTTAGGATCTAATAAAACCAGTTCAAGATTTATGGCCACCATAAAATGTGTTAAAGAGAGAATGACTTGACTGTTCAGAAGTACTTTAAAAATAGGGAGGAAAAAAAATGAATCACAAGAGAAAAAGTTCGTTACATAGAAAATGCCCTTCGCTATAGAGAGGTTATTTTACGAAGAAAATTTTGAAATGTTCAAGGTTCCAGGAAAAAGCTCGCTATATAGAAAAATTCACAGTAAAGATGTTCGTTATATATAGGTTCGACTGTATATATTTTGAGAAGTAGTGATGGTTATATATAATTGCCTGACAAAGCTGACAGAAAATATTTTGTATTTAATTTGAATAAACAATATTCAGTTTCTAAGTCTCAGAATTTCTGTAATTATTCATAGTAAACGATCAGAATGCTTCATAATTCAACTCTGGCGTGATTCATTGTTATTAATTGAAACTTTTTTTGTAAAGAAGTTTAGGAATAACTTCCTTCTTTTTTTGGATTTGTGTAAAATATGTGTTGGTTTTTACAAATGCTTAAAGAAATTAGTTTATATATTGCAAATAAAAGGTCGACAAAAAATATACAATTTATGTAAATATGTATAACATTTTACTAGAATTTTTTTTAAAAACAATGTATTCTTTATAGAATAAAATGTTTTAATCTCAATGATGATTTATGTGCAAAAACTTATTTACTGAAAATAATTAAATTTCAATGCCTGATTTTGTTTTGTTGCTCTCTTTTAATTCCAAAAATACATTTTATATTTGGAAATCAAAGAAATCTGGACTTAATGAGCAAAAAAATAAATCAGTAAACTCCATAAAAATCCATGTTACAATCATGGAATTCTGATGTTCTTCACATTTTATTTTATAAGGATTACATTCTTAAAAATGTATTAAATGTTAAAACATTTTATTTTTGTCTTAAAATATATATTATAGACCATCAATGGGCAATTTATAAGATGTGCCACTAGATGGTGTCACTGCTTTGATGGAAACATTTTAAAAAAAGGGACAAGCACCCGGCTTGTAATATAAAATGAGGTTTGCTCACCAACTGATTTAACTTCCTACCAAATTTTGACTTTATTAACAAATTTTCAGGAAAAGGAATTTGTAGTTTTATTCACATTATTTAGTTATTTCCACTTTTAAAACTAAATTTAAAATGCAGATTTCGAACAAAAACATATTTGTTTATGTATTAAAGCTACAACTGGGAGAATTTACGACATTCTAAAATAAAAAGGGTGAAATGTGTTTCAAATTGATAATGACTTGTATAAATGACAAACTGAATGTGAAAAACGTTTCTCGAAAAAATTCTCTTTCCTTAGAATTTTGATCAATGGCATTCAGTAGCGCACATAAGGGGGATGTCCTAGGCGTCCGGATCCCCCCCTCCCCCAAAGTCCTTGATTTTTAACGATTGATTATAATTCTAAGTATATAGTACGTAAAATGAAATTAAGTATTTGTTATGAATGATTAATTTTATTTATTAATGCTAATTATTTATTCAATAATTAGTTTTTTACTGTTTTTTTGTTCCCGAAAATCGACAAAATCAAAAGAATGGTGGACTTTCAACCCTGGTACCCTCCTTGAAAAATTTCTGTGTGCGCTACTGGATGGCATTAAATCAATAAGTGAGGAGATATGCAAAAAAAAAAGGTGCCCCTATAAAATTTCCTTACATAATTGTTTTCAAGCAAGTCATAACTTGGTATGTGAGTAAATTTTTACTATAAATCATTTAGAGGACACACATGCTAACTTGAATTGACATTTTTTTCAAATTTGAAGTATCCGACTATGTTTGGAATAGTGATTTTGAAAAAGAGTGTAAATGTGTAATGCTTTTGATATTTAGTGTCAACTGAATAAGAATACACTTATAAAATTGTTTTAAGAATAGTGTATTAAAAGAAAAATGATACAAATGCTATATTTTTTTAGCGAAAAATGAAGAATGACATTATAAAAAATTTTTGGTGTATGGAAAATGCTTCTATAATTATGACTTTTGCGTTTTATGAAATACTAGCTGGTATACCCGTTCTTCGCACGGGTGAACTGAAAAATTAAACAACACAGATTGAAGGATAAAGAAGTTTTTAATGAGTTAATTTTACGTGAATTGCAAATTAAACAAAAAAAGCTTTTGGCGTAACTCAGGTAACAAAAAAAAAAAAAAGAGAGAAATATAAAACACCTTTGTTAAATTTTAAGTATGTAGGTCTTATAGCTGATAAAAATGATTTTTTTTTATTTATAACTCCCCGTAACACTCTTGAGGGTCGATTTTTGAAAATACCTTCCTAAGCTGATCTCTGCTCAGCAAAAATAACACATTGTTAAAAGTTTTGTGTAATGAACGCTTAAAATAGTGTAAATAATTTTTATCTGAAAGTATAATACAGTAATATTACTTTCTGTAGTATTTATTTTATGTTAAAATTGTAATATTCGCAAGCAACGCCGTTTCTTAAATTATAATGGCGATCCAATGAAAAACATAGCGAAATGTTAACGATAGAGTCAAGTTGGCCAATGCCTAGCTACTTTCATAACTCGAGCTTTATTAGAGCTTTGTAAGACCCGCCGTGTAGGGGAGCGATGCACGTTAATACTTTATCCACCGCATTATGATTTACTGCAGTTTTTTTCATACAGTATTTTTTTTTTTTGGATCACTACATTGAAATTAAGGGATATACATAAACAAAGTACTCCACTTTGGAAAATTTAATCCGTTAGAGCTAATAAATTAAATAAAGATATTCCGCTGTAAAATTAATTATATATACCGTTCACTTAAAATAAGTAGTCAAATCATTTTCTAAGGTCTTCATTAACATACAAAAACATTAGACACTTAAATTTTGACAAAATATTTTTTCCGCTAAAATACTCATCATGGAACCCGTGCTGCCATATATCTTGGAAGAGTGGATTTCAAAGAATATTCCTGCTAAGTATTGGTAGAATATTCCTTCTAAGTTGGTGTGGTGTGGTAGTTAGGAGAAGAGGGTGCCAGTCAGGTGTCGTCCACGTCACTTGACCATGCTTCAAAATTACGTGATCCGTTGCCAAAAGCCCTCATGTAGCTGAACAGTGCGACGTTAATATTCACTCGTTCCAAAAAATACAGTACAGTAGTTTTAATTATTTTTATACCTAAAAATGCAATATATGCCTATTCAATTAAAATTATAGCGTTATAATTAACTACTACCCACAAATAAATTTTGAAAATTTGTCCAAATGATGCAGTGTGAAAGAGAAAGCTTAGTTACTTTAAGTATCAGAACTGATAAAAGCATTTATTTGGAAAAAAGATCAATTTCTTACTACCAAATGTGCATAATATGATGTTATATAAAAAAACATTAAAATAAAGAGAGATTTATAACAACCTCTCCCTTCAAAACTTAGTTTGATTCTGAAATAAAAAAAATAGGCATTATATCAGAGGAATTAATTAGAAGCGAGCCCCTTGCGTAGCCAAAACAAAAAAGGGTTTTCACAAACAAAAGATAGATATATGCAGACGTGGTTTTTTTTTTTGCAGCGCATGCCAGAATTGCTAGCAGAAGACAGAATTGTTCCCTACGTACTTGACAAATATCGTTATATTTTGGACACTTTCCCCAAATCTTTATAAATTGTATGCTATAAATTATAGCCTATGTGCTATTCTGATGTATAAGCTATATTACTGTAAAAGTTCCATTAAAATCCATTCAGTAGTTTTTGCGTGAAAGAGACCAACAAAGATTTTCACAAACTTTCACATTTATAATATATATTAGATATTGCTGAGACAGTATTCATACACATTTTGGTTAAATGTGCTAAAGTAATCGTGGCACTGAATAAAAGTTTGATAATTTTGCTCACGCCATCATTTATTTCATTTTAATATCAGGAGAGTTATTTCGAGCATGCGCTGCGCTAAAAAAATACAAGAGAGGGAATTATTCAATGACCACATTTAAATACGAAAGGAAGAACAGGGAAAAACGTGATATAAAATACATAAACACATGTTCAAGTGAAGGGAAATATGAGTTATTTGTAGAAGGACATCATTGATTACGGAATAATATTGAAACCGGTTAATAAGGCACGTGTGAGCAATTACGATATTCTATTACAGAGATGGGAAACTTGAGGCCGCATGCGGCCTTCGTAAAATCTAGCACTTGTATTGATTAATATTTAATTATCTAGATTACAACAGTTTGAAAATCAATGGAATTAAATAAAGAATGGCATGACTGCATGTATGTTTCAATGACTGCTTATGTGAATAGCCAATTGAACATTTCAAAAGTTGGAACGCCACCAAGTGCAACATGGCAACACTACCAGCATGCTCATTTAAAAGATCAATCAAGGCTATGATATATATATATACAGTCGGACCTCTATATAACGAAGTCGCTAAATCCCGAAAAAAAGTTCGTTAGATGGAAAATCCGTTTTATAGAGGTTCACCTTTCAATTTTCTTTATAAACCACATAAAACAAATTTTAAATTCATAAACACTATATATTAAAAGAAAGTAATTATTCACACCTTTTTGTAAATTAATATGTATTTATTTCATATATCTTATCTATCAAAAAAAAGAGAAAGAAAGAAAATCGGCAAGGAAAGTTTCTAGACACCTTTTTCCATTTCCTGAAGAATTAATTATACTTTTTCTTTGATGCTCAAGCACCTAAGTTTTGACATTTTCGAGCTACAAGGAATGAAATTACCAGCATGACTGATGAACACTACAAATGAACAGACACTAGTTCAAGGACGTGGGGACACGACACAACTCCACTGAGGTTGAAAGGGGATATGAAAGATATTTCCAGTGAACTGGACAGTGGGGGTTAAAGGTTACATTTCTTGGATGAAGCGCAGATAATTCTATTGCTTTCGGCGAGTTAAGCCCCTAATAAAACCAGTTCAAGATTTATGACCACCATAAATGTGTTAAAAGAGAGAACAACTTCAAATGTCCAGAAATTTTTTAAAACTAAGGCAAAAAATTGATTCACACACACAAGAAAAAAAGTTCGTTATATAGAAAATGAACTTCGCTATAGGGAGGTTATTTTATGAAGAAAGTTCGTATATATATATATATATATATATATACATACATACATATATATATTTTATATATATATATATATATATATATATATATATATATATATACATACATACATACATATATATACATATATATATATATATATATATATATATATATATATATATATACACGCTTACATAAATTAAAATACCAACAGTGAAATATAGAAAGTTACGGTAGTATCTATGAATTTTACAATTTTATAAGAAAACTAGCTGGTATACTCGTTTTTCGCACGGGTGAACTGAAAAATTAAACAGCACAGATTGAAGGATAAAGAAGTTTTTAATCAGTTAATTTTACGTGAATTTCAAATTAAACAAAAAAAGCTTTTTGCATATCTCAGCTAAACAAAAAGAAAAAAGAAAAAAAAAAAACACCTTTGTTAAATTTTAAGTTTGTAGATCTAATAGCTGATAAAAAGGATTTTTTATTTATTTATAACACTCCCTGTAACACTCTTGAGGGTCGATTTTTGAAAATACCTCCCTAAGCTGATCTCTGCTTAGCAAAAGTAACACATTGTTAAAAGTTTTGTGTAATGAACGCTTAAAATAGTGTAAATAATTTATATCTGATAGTGTAATACATTAATATTACTTTCTATTGTATTTATTTTATGTTAAAATTGTAATATTTTCAAGCAACGCCGTTTCTTAAATTATAATTGCGATTCAATGAAAAACATAGCGAAATGCTAACAATAGAGTCAAGATGGCAAATGTCTTGCTACTTTCATAGCTCGAGCTTTATTAGAGCTTTGTAAGACCCGCCGTGTAGGGGGGTGATGCACGTTATTACTTTATCCACCGCATTATGATTTACTGCAGTTTTTTTCATACAATATTTTTTTTTTGGATCACTACATTGAAAATTAAGGGATATACATAAACAAAATACTCTCCACTTTGGGAAATTTAATCCGTTACAGCTAATAAATTAATTAAAGATATTCCACTGTAAAATTAATTATATACACCTTTCACTTAAAATAAATAGCCAAATCGTTTTCTAAGGTCTTCATTAACATACAAAAACATAAGACACTTAAATTTTGACATTAACTATTTTTTTGGGAGAAAAATAATAATCTTTGCAATCCGCTAAAAACGCAATATCTGTTACAAAACTATTCGCCTTCCCCACTAAAATACTCATCATAGAACCCGTGCTGCCATATATCTTGGAAGAGTGGATTTCAAAGAATATTCCTGCTAAGTTGGTGTGATGTGGTAGTTAGGAGAAGCGGGTGCCAGCTCAGGTGTCGTCCACGTCACTTGATATGGTTCAAAATTACGTGGTCCATTGCCAAAAGCCCTCGTGTAGCTGAACAGTGCGACGTTAATATTTACTCATTCACTCCAAAAAATACAGTACAGTAGTTATAATTATTTTTATATTTAAAAATGCAATATCTGCCTATTCAATTAAAACTATAGCGTTATAATTAAATACTAACCACAAACAAATTTTGAAAATTTGTCCAAATGAAAGAGAAAGTTTATTTACTTTAAATACCAGAACCAATAAAAGCATTTATTTTGAAAAAAGATCAACTTCTTACTACCAAATGTGCATAATAAAATCGTAAAAAAAATATTCAAATAAAGAGAGATTTATAGCAACCTCTTCCTTCGAAGCTTAGTTTTATTCTGAAATAAAAAAAAATTAGGGATTATACTGATAACAGGAATTAATTAGAAGCGAGCGCCTTGCGTAGCCAAAACAAAAAGGGTTTCTTCACAAAAAAAGATAGATATATGCTGTCTTTTGCTTTTTTGCAGCGCATGCTAGAATTGCTTGCAGATGGCAAAATTTTTTCCTACTTACTTGACAAATATCATTATATTTTGGACACTTCACACAATATATTTATAAATTATATGAAGATATGCTATAAATTATAGCCTATGTGTTATTCTGATGTATAAGCTACATTACTGTAAAGTTTCATTAAAATCCATCCAGTTGTTTTTGTGTGAAAAACGGCCAAACATCCTCACAAACTTTCGCATTTATAATATATATCTAGATAATAATCAATGATTAATGTTATAACAAGTTTTTATTGTTACGTGAAAATAAAAATATTTTATATTGTAAATTTTTATGTCAAATAATGAATAAATAAGGAATCAATTTTTTAATATTTCTAAAAATGGAAAAAAAATGTTAAATCTATAAAAAAAAAAACTAAATAATTTTATAAAAGTCGCATTTATAAGTTCATTAATCTATGCGGCCTCCTTTATTACTAATTAATTTATATGTGGCCTCTAATGGTAAAAAGGTACCCCACTTCTGTTCTATTACTTGGAATCGCCAATAAATCTGTTAAAAATTCAAGGTCCAATCTTTCTAACGAGGATTTTATTATAGATTTATCAAAAAAAAAAAGATTTTAATCCTTTAGAAAAAGCTGAAAAGAGATGCGTTTCGAAATAGGTTATTCGGGCTTATGAATTAGATATTATAAATAAAGAAGATCGAATTCTGAGTAAATATTAATTTTAAGTTATTACATGTATAGCTGAGACTTTTCTACAGAGCTTGAAGTAAAGGCTTTTGAAAATTCTTATTTTCAGAATTACTATCAATTTAAATAATAAAGGGTTCTTTTTGTTAAAAAGTATCTGCTATGATGTATTAAAATAAGAATAAATCCCTTTCTAAATTATGTATTTTAAAAAATCCTAGTTCAGGTTCTGTAGAGAAGTCTAAACTATACTCAGGAACATTGAAAATAGCGACCCAAGAAGAAAGCATCGGATTGAAATGAAATTTTATACACATAATTACACAGATGAGAGATTTACTTGTTCTCAAAAACAAGACAGTTAAATGAATACAGGGTGTGCAACGACACAAATACTGGGCAACTTCAATAGCGCGTTGGACCACCTCCAGCTGCAATACATGCCGCCACACGGTCCGGCATTGAGTTGATTAGACACCTTATGTTGTCCTGAGGCAGATGGGCCCACAAATCTTGAACAGCCAACTCTAAATCATGTACAGAGTGACACGATGACATCTGCCGTTTTAGCTGATCCCTCGCGTGTTCTACAGGGGACAAATCGGGGGAGCGGGCCGGCCATGGAAGAATCTGAAAATGACATAGGAAGTCTTGAGCAACTCTTGCTGTTTGCGGACGAGCATTATCTTGCTGGAAAATTGCCCCTGGGAGACCATTTAGGAAAGGTCCTACATGGGGTCGAAGAATATCATCAACGTAACGTTGGCCCGTTAAGGTTCCACGCATCACAATTAAAGTGGACCGGCTATCATAGGCTATGGCCTCCAGACCATTACACCAGCTGTGCGGGCAGTGTGACGTAGAACAGTGTGGGGGGGGAATTGTACCGCTCACCAGGGCACCTCCACACCCGTACACGGTTATCATCTGTCCCCAAAACAAACCGGGATTCATCACTAAACACAACCTTTTGCCAATCTGTGACATTCTACATTGATCTGGCTTGGCACCACTGTAGACGCAGTTGCCGATGTTCCGGTGTTAAAGGGAGTGCACGGAAAGGGCGCTTGGATTTAAGATTTGCTTCTGCAAGGTGTTTGGAAATTGTTTGTGGAACAATTGCTACGCCTACGTCTGCTCGTATCGTTGAATGAGTCACTGTGGGGTCCACAAGTGCTTGCCGCACGATCCTTCGATCCTCTCTCCTCGTGGTCTTCCTGGTCGCTCCAGACCCGGTTTTCCGCGCATGGGTACCTTCTGGTGTCCACTGCTCCCAACAATTTCTAACGGCACACTCCGAACGATCCACTTGACCCGCAACACGGCGCGTCAACAAGCCTGCAGTTTTCATCCTGATGATCAGGTCTCTCTCAAACTCGCTTAACTGTGAGAAATGTCTTCTGGCACGTTTACCTGGCATGTTTCGCTTAGCAAGGTCTTCCTACAATCGGTGGGTAATCGTCACGTTTATGAATCTTCGAATTTGCGCTGGCTTATATAGCACCCTCTTCCTGATTGTAGCGCCACCTCGGCGTGTATGAGCATGCGTATTGGCACAAAACTTGGATCATTTGCATATCACATTACGCTGTACTTATTTGCAAAGTTTCGCGATTGTACTTAGCTCCTTCTTGGGTCGATATTTTCAATGTTCATGAGTGTATATATAGGGTAAATATTGTTATTATTGAAGCGTTTTTCATAAAAGGAGAATGTTTTGAAAATACAGTGAAATACGTTTAACCTTCTATCTACCACATTATGATTTACTGCATTTTTTTCATGCATCATATTTTTTTCGATCTCTACATTAAAAATTAAGGAATATACATAAACAAAATACTTAAATTTGGGAAATTTAATCCGTTAGAGTTAATTAATTAAAGGTATTCGACTATAAAATTAATTATGTACAGTGTTCACTTAAAATAAAGTCAAATCGTTTTCTAAGGACTTCATTATGATACAAAAAATTAATAAATAAATAAACACTTAAATTTTGACATTAACTATTTTTTCGGGACAAAAATGATAATCTCCGCAATCCGCTGAAAACACCGTCAGCTGAAAACTCAATTTCTGCTATAAAACTATTCACCTTCTCTGCTAAAATACTCATCTTAGAACCCGTGGTGCCCTACATCTTGATAGAGTAGATTTCAAAGAATATTCCTGCTAAGTATGGTAAGAATATTGGTAAAAATGGTTATTTTATGTAATTTTAAAGTGAGTGGTACTTATAAGTACCGTCGGTAGAGATAAAGGGTTAACGCGAAAACGCTTTAGATGAAAGAAATATTGGTTAAGGTATCTGACTACGTTCGGAACCGTGATTTTGCAAAAGCGTACAAACGAATATTTTGTTAAATATTTAGCGTTGCTTATATATATGTATATATATATATAAAAATACACATATAAAACTGTTTTAAGAATGTTATTACATTAAAAAATTATTTAAATGTAATATTTTGACTAAAAATGAACTTGGAAGTCCCTATTTTCAAAACAGCCTCCTTTATGAAAAATGCTTTTATATTAACAATATTTTGCTTATATATAGCTCAAACTTCTCCAGAGAGCCTGAACTAGGATTTTTGAAAAATTTACATTATTTTCAGAGTTAATACCAATTGAAATAGTAATCGGTGTTTTTTTGTTGAAATTTCCTCACTCGGATGTATTAAAATATGAATATATATATAAATCCGCTTATAAGTTATATATTTCAAAAATCCTAGTTCAAACTATGTACACTGGTCTCAGCTACATATAGACCAAATATTGTTATAATAGAAGCATTTTTCATAAAAGGAGAATGTTTTGAAAATTGGTAATTCTATGTTTATTTTTTGCCAAAATATTGCTTTTAAGTAATTATTTCTTGCAATAATATTCTTAAAACAATTTCATATGTATATTCTGATTCAGGTGACACTATATATATATATATAGTCTAATTCTCTACAAACAAGAGATAATCATTCATTAATCACATTCGAAAAAACACATACACAGTAAAAAGATCATACAATGAAGGACACTAGATTAAAAATTATAAAATGGATGCTGCAGTATTATAAACATTGCTGACTTAGAACAGCTAATATATAAAATAACTTATATAAAAGTGGGGTTGAACATTGTTTTTGGACAGCCAACCTTCCCCCTTTATGTAAATAATACTGAGCAAAAATCTATTGAAAATAATGGATAGAATATCTAAATCTATTACAAGAGGATAAAGGTAACTTACCTAAAAATTGCATTCAAAAATGCAGAGCCAGCGCTAAATCCGAGCACAATAAAAAAGTTATTGCCAGATTCTGGACCCTAATACAGATTCAAAGCATGTGAATGGCTGAAATATGTGGCAATAACTCATTTATTGTACTCGGATTTAGCGCTGGTTCTGCATTTTTGAATGCAATTTTTAGGTAAGTTACCTTTATCCTCTTGTAATAGATTTAGATATTCTATCCATTATTTTCAATAGATTTTTGCTCAGTGTTATTAACGTAAAGGGGGAAGGTTGGTTGGCCACAAAAGATGTTCAACCCCACTTTTATATAAAGTATTTTATATATAAGCTGTCCTAAGTCAGCAATGTTTATAATACTGTAGCATCCATTTTATAATTTTTAATCTCGGTTTCTCGTGTGTCCTTCATTGTGTGATTTTTCTACTGTCTATGTGTTTTTCGAATGTGATTGTTAGATGTTGTCTCTTGTTTGTAGAGAATAAGACTGTATATATATATATATATATATAATATATATATATAATATATATATATATATATATATATATAATATATATATATATATAATATATATATATATATATATATATATATATATATATATATATATATATATATATATCATTAATACGCTTTTTAAAATCACGGATCCAAATGTAGACCTTAAAGTTATAAATGATCCCTTTTTTTCTTTTAAAAATCGAATATAAAACTGGAACATCACATTCCTGATATTTAATAAACTTTTAGAATGTTTTGAATCCATTCAACAAATATCTCAGAGGCAGCATTAGATTTATCCCATACCGCCTTAAACGAAAAGTAAATTAAATCTTGTAGCAAGAGAAAAATGCCATTGTGTGTACCTCGTGGCGGCTGCTAAAACAACTTTCCAAGTTCTCACAATCTCGGTCAGCGCTCACAAATCACATAGTAGATCAATTCCGAGATTGGCCTTGAAAAATCGAGCGACGGCAGCGTGTTAAATTGTTGGGCCTCATCAAGAGGACTTGTTTACACTCGGAACCGGATCTGTAATTGGAAGAGTGGGACAAAGCAGCACCGAACTTGGCACCGATCCATAGTTTTAGTGACTACCAAGAGGCGGCGTGTGTACACACCTATATTTAGAACGAAGTTTGTTTTGACCATCTCAACCCGGGATGACAGCTTTTTAGCATCGACCTGTCCAGCTCTAATGGGATTTTTGCACTAATGGTAAAAGCGACTATTCAAAACGCCGGTCTTGGAGATAGCAATTAGTTCGGAGTGGCTTTCCGTGCGAAATCCAATGAAAAACTAAATGTCATCGCGTGCATTTGTACCTTCTCGCTCCTTGAATGCATGTTAAATAGAGTAGGTTGAGATCTTGCAAGTGATTGTAGACTGAGAAATGAATGTAACAAATTGGAAATTAAGAACTATATGCTTGAGTATAGAAAGACAAAAGAATGTGGATCCATAAAAGAATATACCGTAAAATCCGGTGTATAACGCGCACTTTTATCACAAAATATAAGAACGAATTTTACGGAGGTGCGTTATACGCCGAGTATAAAAATGACAAAAAAATTACACTTCTCCATACATCAAAGTATGGTTTATTTTAAAAGAAGTAGCGTATCTTATGAGTGCAGAGAGTTGTAGTTCTAGAAGTTTACTATTTTTCAAAAACTTGGGATAATACCTCGGATAAATAATATTAAAACCTTAAACACACCACGCGCGCGCGCACACACACGCACACACACACATTTCAGGTTCCCTCTTAAAAAGGGGATTCACGTAGAAAAAATTGAAATAGAGTAATAAAAAAACTTTTTACAAAGCAGATATAGCAATTCATTACAAATTTAAACCATCCTTGGCTAATATAAAAAAAAAAAGGACGTATATATCATTATATTTTCCCATATTAAAATAGACTCTTATATTAATACTAACTGGTATACCCGTTCTTCGCACGGGTGAACTGAAAAATTAAACAACACAGATTGAAGGATAAAGAAGTTTTTAATGAGTTAATTTTACGTGAATTGCAAATTAAACAAAAAAAGCTTTTTTGCATATCTCAGCTAAACAAACAAAGAGAGAGAGAGAGAGAGAAATAAAACACCTTTGTTAAATTTTAAGTACGTAGATCTAATAGCTGATAAAAAGGATTTTTTTTATTTATGACTCCCCGTAACACTCTTGAGGGTCGATTTTTGAAAATACCTTCCTAAGCTGATCTCTGCTCAGCAAAAATAACACATTGTTAAAAGTTTTGTGTAATGAACGCTTAAAATAGTGTAAATAATTTTTATCTGAAAGTATAATACATTAATATTACTTTCTGTAGTATTTATTTTATGTTAAAATCGCAAGCAACGCCGTTTCTTAAATTATAATGACGATTCAATAAAAAACAGCGAAATGTTAACGATAGAGTAAAGTTGGCAAATGCCTAGCTACTTTCATAACTCGAGCTTTATTAGAGCTTTGTAAGACCCGCCGTGTAAGGGAGCGATGCAGGTTAATACTTTATCCAACCGCATTATGATTTACTGCAGTTTTTTCCATACAATATTTTTTTTGGATCACTACATTTGAAATTAAGGGATATCCATAAACAAAACACTCCACTTTGGAAAATTTAATCCGTTAGAGCTAATAAATTAATTAAAGATATTCCACTGTAAAATTAATTATATATACCGTTCACTTAAAATAAGTAGTCAAATAATTTTCTAAGGTCTTCATCAATATACAAAAACATAAGACACTTAAATTTTGACAAAATATTTTTTCCGCTAAAATACTCATCATGGAACCCGTGCTGCTATATATCTTGGAAGAGTGGATTTCAAAGAATATTCCTGCTAAGTATTGGTAGAATATTCCTTCTAAGTTGGTGTGGTGTGGTAGTTAGGAGAAGAGGGTGCCAGTCAGGTGTCGTCCACGTCACTTGACCATGCTTCAAAATTACGTGATCCGTTGCCAAAAGCCCTCATGTAGCTGAACAATGCGACGTTAATATTCACTTGTTCCAAAAAATACAGTACAGTAGTTTTAATTATTTTTATACCTAAAAATGCAATATATGCCTATTCAATTAAAATTATAGCGTTATAATTAACTACTAACCACAAACAAATTTTGAAAATTTGTCGAAATGAAAGAGAAAGTTTATTTACTTTAAATACCAGAACCGATAAAAGCATTTATTTGGAAAAAAGATCAATTTCTTACTACCAAATGTGCATAATAAAATGTTAAAAAAAACCATCAAAATAAAGAGAGATTTATAGCAACCTCTCCCTTCAAAACTTAATTTGATTCTAAAATAAAAAAAATAGGCATTGTATCAGAGGAATTAATTAGAAGCGAGCACCTTGCGTAGCCGAAACAAAAAAAGGTTTTTCACAAACAAAAGATAGATATATGCTGACGTGGGCTTTTTTGCAGCGCATGCCAGAATTGCTAGCAGATGACAGAAAATTTTCCTACTTACTTGACAAATATCGTTATATTTTGGACACTTCATACAATATCTTTATAAATTATAGCCTATGCTATAAATTATAGCCTATGTGCTATTCTGATGTATAAGCTATATTACTGTAAAGTTTCATTAAAATCCATTCAGTAGTTTTTGCGTGAAAGACCCACAAAGATATTCACAAACTTTCGCATTTATAATATATATTAGATTACACTTTAACTTCACCATCTTATAGAAGCAGCATATTTTATACAACTGATTTCTATTCTAATAATCTACTTTTGTCTGTATAAAATATATTTTCGTATTCTATATCTTAATGCTAAGCTAATAAATTTAATTTTACTTGTTAAAAGGAAAAATAGCATTTTTATATAATTATTTCCAAGGTTACAGTATGTTGTGTGTGTAAAGGTATACACAAGGAATGGAGGGTTCAAACTCTCTCCATAGAGCACAGTATTATTATTATTTATTTTTGCCTCAAAGATTACCTCTCGGTGCTGTAATCTTTTTAGAAAGTAATAGCCCCCTCCCCCCATAACAGAGGTCTGAATCCACCACTGTTTATGTAGTATAATCATACGAGCTAGTTGTATTGAAATATTTTTTCCGTCTCAAAATGTATTTGAAATTAAGCACGTACCCCGAGGTGATTAGACTAGAACAGCTTAAATGATAGTTCTAGAGTACAGTGGTTCCCAAACATTTTTAACCCATTAACCCCTTTTTATAGTCAAAACTTACCCACGGACCCTTCTTTATAGAAAAAACTTGCCCACGGATTCCAAAGTGAAAAAGTTAAATAAATGCATTGCATAAAAATTACAATTTAAGGAAAAAAAAAAAATTTTTCTTCTTGAAGAATTATTTTTCGAAACTATAATTTTTGTTTAAAACGAAATAAAAAAAAATTAATGACTTGGATGAACTTGTGATGAGATGTTATGCGTGTATTTATATCCGGATCAATGTTTGTGAGTAGCAATCGCAAATCCCCACGAGCGTTAATTTCGATATAGGTATATAGTCGGTTTTTTCTTTCTTTTTTTTGTGATGAGGCATATAGCGACACTGAATCCACCTTCTACCAAATAAGAAGACGTTAAAGTTAAAGTACTCAACAACTTTTGTACAATAACCTATAATGGAGCATTATAATTGGGATCTGTTTTTGTAACCAGAATTTGTGGTATCCTTGTTCAAACATTGGTTTAAGTCCCTCATTTGTGGATGTTTCAATAACCTGTCTGTGTATTAGCATGGATTCATCCGTGTCTGGGATCTGAGTTTGTTCACACACAAAAGGGTTCTACACCCAGTCGGGGATATCCTAGTGAATTATTGTTATTTATTTAAATTTCCATAAAAATAAAAATGGATCAAATTTTTTAAATTTTATATTAAACCTTACGCTAACCCCTGACGTTGTTCAGGAACCCCAAGATTAATTTAAATTTTCCACGGACCCTCTGAACAATATCGGGGACCCCTCGGGTTTTCATGGACCACTTTAGGAACCATTGCTCTAGTATGTGAGGAAACAGAGCTGTAAGTATATACAGTCAGACCAGTATTTAACGAAGTCGCTAAATACCGAAAAAAAAAGTTCGTTAAACAGGATACACTTTATGTGTTTGGTTCCAGGAGAAAGTTAGTAAAATAGAAAGAGTCAAAAAATATAGGTTCATAAAATGGAGGTCCGATGTATATAGATAGCTGTCGTATATATATTCCCGAACGTTGAGCAATTGAAACAATACTGAAAATATTTTCGTATATTGTTTTTCTTACAACACAATATTGTCTTCACAGAACCGTCATTTGTTTGATATATCATTCCATGAAACAGCATGCAGTAAATTGTTTTCAAATATTAATTAATTAATGTACATTTTATTTGGAATCGATTTGTTATCGGTACGCTACCCATCAAAGACTTATTTGGTGAAAAGTAGTTTTTTATATCCAAAATGACCGCCTAGCACTAAAAAACGACTTGCAAAGAATTAAAAAAAAAAGAACTGAAACTTGATGAAGCAGGTGAACATAGTAAAATTACATACATTTTAAAAAAGATTTAAAAAGTTAAATAACAAGGAACGCGTACTTATGCGTTTCCATGAAAAACGACGTTGAAAAAAAGTATTATTACCAGGATAAAAAAGAAAAAAACAAACAAACAAATAGAATATGAAGAGATTTTAAACGCCAAAGGGAAAAAGAAATTTAAAAATAAGAAACAAAGGTTGGTGCAGTAAATGTTTTTGAAAAAAATAATAATTTGATGCTAAAAGAATTAAGTATTAAGGAGGGAGGTGGTGACAAATGATTTTGGAATGTGTAAAGAATTACGAAGCCCTTTATCAAAAGTAAAATTGAGGAATTTTCTATCAGTAAAAAAGAAGAATGTCTAACGGATTGATAATTATAGCAGTGCGAATTAGCACCCAGGAGTATAATAAAGAATTCTACCGTCCAATTTTTTACTTTTGTACAAATTTTTTGTATGTGTATCTACCACATATATCACATCTCATAACGTTCGAAATCTTAACTAAGAATGAAAAAAAGAAATCCGTACCCTTGGAAAACGAAATTGACTATGTTCGAATTTAGTACGCAAATTGATCCGTAATAACTAAGCGCTGAAATAAGATCCTAATACTCACCAATAATTTCTGATATCTTGTTATATATTCTGATTCCACGGGGAAAAAAGATAGAACACGAACACTTGGCAATAGACTTCAATATGGAAGCATTTAAATAAACTAATAAAAAATATCAGTACTATGTGTGTATGTGCGTACACACTACTGTATAACCACCGTACCAACTAATAAAATTTAAATTAACCATACTTTTATGATATCGCCTAGCATGGTGAGAATTTATTACAGCAATTTGGCAGTAGAGTACTGATACGATTTATTTTTGTTTCTTCTATGCTTAAACGGTAGTTTTAAATGTTAACGAAGAAACTACGATAAATAAATGTATCATTCAAATGGGGGGGGGGGCAGCCTTTATGTTACAGAGTAAAATGAAAAATAACAAAAAAATATTTATATTTATATATATATATATATATATATATATATATATATATAAACAAAGATCTTTTTCATCTCCACTAAAACAAAAAGGGAGATGAAAGACCTTAAACACTGGGCTACTGCGGATGCCTGTCGAGAGGTGAAGCTATTACGTTGATTTGTTGGAGAATAAGGTGTCAACTCAGATATATCATCTTCATCATTTGACCGTGGTTCAAAATTACGCAATACGTGACCAATTGCCCACTCGCTGCTATTGAGTGCAACGTAAATAACCAATCAATCAATCAAAACTATGTATTACTGAGAATTATTGGCTTATTCCCCGCCATAGACAAGCAGTAGAATAAAAAAGGAAATTTAATCTACTCTTCCAAACAAGTAGTAATGCACCCATTTGAATTGAGAACTAAAAATTCCTTCTTGAATAAATTTCTAATATTTTTCATAAAAAAATCATGCCTTTCATTATATTTTTTGGTTGAAAATATTTTAAATGTGCGTGTATGACTATGATTGAATGACGCATGACTCAGCTTATTTCATAATTGGTAATAAATTACTATGCATTTCTTTATTTTGCTATCTGGGTAAAAATAAGCGGAAGTAATCTTCGTAATAAGTTTATAAATTTAAATCTTTATTTTCCTTTCTTCCCTTCCTTTTTTAGTCTACGAAGAGCCGACGTATCATTATCAAAATATTATGTAAAATAAATTTTAATGAATCATTTTCAACTTTTATAAATATGGATTATCGAAGAAAATGACATATCTTTTACGCGAATTAAAAATGTTCCTTATTGTTATTTTTTTTGTCTCATATATTTGTTTTTTGGGAATATATAATTTATTCATATTTTCTATCAAACCATTCTCAACCCATAGAAGATAAGAAGGAAAAAACGAAGAGTAATGTATAATTTCGAAATCTAAAACGGGTCAAATCAACTTAGGTTACCGATCAAAATCTTTCTAAACACGAAACTTCCCGCCATTTTTCTTTTATTCGAAGCGAAATTGAAAGAAAAAAAAATGAAACTTGACATTGACCATACAAACCTCTAATAACATATAGAGCTTATTATACTTTTATTTATTTTTACTTACTCACGCATATTCATAACCCAAACTTTTGAAAACAATCATTACCACTCAGCCGCTGGCAACAGCTTGAAAAATAGACAAAATCGAATGAGTTTCGATAACGTTGAATACGAACGGGTTTTTGATAACCCCTTCAGCACGTTATCTCAACACTACTTAATACTTTAAACAAGTTTTTGCAACAGCCTATGACAAATGAGATTTGAATTGTGGTCGGCAGATATACTTTAGTATTTTGTCCAGTTTTAAATACGTTTCTTCATTTGACTGATGCTCGTTAACTGTAACCGTTACAATTGATCTCCAGTTTCCGATATCGAAGAAAAGCTGTTATACTTCAATGACTTAATGGCTGGATGATGGCTTCAGTGGCACATATTCTCACAACTTTCACGTTGTTGGCACGGCTTCTTTGAAACAGTTTCGTCACCTTGCATAGGAGGATTAAATGAGTGGATGCGCACGCTTAATCTGGGCAATTATCTCGTCTGAAAAGCACTCTAATTCATAGTTGAGGTAGCTGATCACACACAAAGAAAAAAAAACTTAAACTTCAAATTCGATTTTTGAACGTGCGAGTGTAACTTTGGTGCTCCAGATTTAAAAAAAAGGGCAATGAAATATTACACTCGACAGAGTTGCTTTATGTGATTAGAGTTTATAAATCAGAAGTGGGATTATATGATAAATGCATCAGCATATAATTAAAAAAAGTTGGTGTTTATCGGTTACAGGGACCATGCATTGGTGACATTTTTTCCGAGTTGTTGCCAACATGAATAAACAGTACAACGACAACAGAAACGTTCTTAAGACTTCTTGAGGCCCAGAGTCGCTATGAAAAAGTAGCCCTCACCTGTGATCCTTAAAAGTAGACAGTACATACTCGTCAAACGGTATATACAGTCAAATACTCGTACAAACTGTAATTCGAAACAAATAAATGTGTGTGGTGCATAATCACAATAAACTGCTCAACCGACTGCCTCCTTTCGACCAAATGAGAAATGTGTTGTATAGTGGTAAGTCTATACACGAACGACGGTCATCACATAATAGTGCAGGCTTGCCAGTTGGCATACAGATTTCGAAATTCTTAGTTTTTCAGAGAATAAGTACGTGGATAACATTTGACCGTTAATGTTACTTGGAGAGACAAGACGAAGCCCTGGGCCCTGTTGACCCATGTCTTAAGACGTCCCTGACCGACAACCAATGACATTATACCCCCCACGGTACTTCTTGCCTGCTTGTATCCATATGGCGAGAGTATTGATGAAAAAAGTTATCGTGGTTAACTTTCCTTCAGTTGACAACTTATTCGGTTGGATCTTATTTTAGTCCATATCTTGATTTATCGCCAACTTGGCGATTTATTATCCTGATATTGGACAGAAGTCCAGGGCAAAAAAATTAGCTGCTGACTCCATTTAGCACTGTTTTTCTTATTTGACAAAGGTGTGAACCAAAATAGGATTTTTTCGCTTATAGTATCATCGTATATCTGCAAATTCTAGATCTCCAACATTGTAGTAAAATGCCAGAAAAACCTAGCTGACAGTAGAAAATGACAACGAAATTGACGATAGTTAAAAATATCGACAACCTATAAAAATATTAGCCGTCTGATAAGTATAAAAGAACTTTGAAACTAATTTATTTGCAGTAATTTTTTTAAACTGAAGTTTAAAAATAGGTATTATATGTGTGTGTCTACCATACCGTCGCCTAAATTTGTCACATTGAAGGACATCGTCAAATGTCATGACATGCAGGTAACAGTGAGAGCAGTTCCTGTATATGTTTCAACACACTAATAATAATGAAAGTATTTGGCGACGTTTTTTCTAAATTGGCAAGACGTCTTTTGATTTGGCGTGCCGAAAAAAATAAGCTGAAGAATTCCTTGAATTGTAACAAAAACAACAACAAAAAACAGCGTTTTGAACTTGTAATACTATATATATATATATATGATTATTTATTAACACATCATTTGGTTTAAAATTTCAACCGGATATTTAATTTGTATAAAGCATGGTATTATTTAAACTCTGATTTTAAGGATCCATATAAAGGTTTCGAATCACTGATCCCCTCGTGATAAATATACATGTAAATATAATTAAATCAGTTTAATGCAGAGGAATACATATAATAAACAAATGAATTGGTCTTTTAATGCAAAGCAGCGTGTGAGTTTCTATTGTTTCTTAGTAGGAGGTGATATTTAAGAAAACATTCGAGGAAGAAAGAGCCTAAATTAAAACAATGATGGAATATAAATATTTAGTTGGAAATAAAGGGGGAATCAAGTAATTAGTGGGAAAGGGTGTTTATAATTGAGGATTTAAAAAAACAGTACTTAAGTATCATTACAACCTCACTACCCCGTATTGCGAAGTTCGGCGACTTTTATACCTCATGTCAAACGATCTGCTATGAGTACACATAAAAACACACTACAATTGTGTTTTCTTTGTAGGGTTACTATTTTGGCGATCTGAGCAAATAATTTTCGTTAACTCTGCTGTATAAGCTAGTTATGAGTGGGTACACATGTTTGGGTTACACATGTACTTGGGGGGCTCGTATCATTGATACGGTGCTAGCTACGCTCCTGGTGGAAAAATTGTTTGCCTTTGTCCCAGAAAAAAAAGACCTAGAAGAAAGCCAAATAACGAAGGAATAGTTCTCTAGATAAACATGGCAGCCTCATGAATGTGGTAAAATTCTTAAAAATTTGAATCTCTCAATTTCAATTCTTTCTTTTATTCTTAATTATGTACAAATTATTGTAATCCATTGATGGATTGAAGAAAAATATTGCTTTACTTCTGTATGAGTTTTGCTTTAATTTAGAATGAAGGAAAAGCGTAATTTATATATCAATTTTTAAAATATCTTATGGTAGTAAAGGTGGTGAAATTAGGCCTTCGAAAAGTGGCAAGGTACAAATGACCTCTTTGGTGGCTAACAAGATAAGAATCACTGTTCTAAAATAAGTCTTCCTTGATTAATTTGTTGTAGATTCAATTACTTCGTAGCGTTAAATAGTATTTGTGTAATAAGATCGAGTCCAATTTACAATTATATATATCACTTGCTTGCATGTGGTAATTAACCGAAAATTAACTTTTCAGTGCAACTTGATACTTCTTGAGCCTTCATTTTCTTTCAGTCAAGAGCGTGAGATTCTTCATTTACAAAAACACGTAAGGCATGAAATTAAAACTTATGAAATACCTCTGAAGCATAATGAGTCGGCTTATTTCCGTATACACACAGCAAACAGGGTCATGCACCTCCCGAAAACAACCCTTTCGACCTTGTGAAGGTGGAATGGAACAATGTTAAAAGAGCGCGAAACTTCATTACCATCAGCATGACTCGAAGATTCGCGCCCTTTGCGGCACAGAAACGCATTACTCAAGTCTTCGAAAAGAAGGTGTAAAAAAATAGCAATACTTCACCACGCAAATACGAAATATAATTTATCATTTCCTCTTCCACCCGAAGAAATAATTAAATAAGTAAAAAGCGACGGAGTGTATGCTTTCTCACTCAAACTTGACCCGGAGGAAAACAGTTCAGCATTCGGAATGCAAATGGACAGCAACAAAATAAGGAAAAGTAAGATAGAATTAGTGATTTCAGAACAGAGTTCTGGCTAATGTTCGATAAATCATTCGATTTTATTGATCACATTTTTAATGAAAGACCGGATTCGCTGCGTTCGTATACATTTGTAATCCAAGTTTGATTGATTTCTCTGAGGTTTCGGAGTGCAATTGGTAATACTAATAGCTGGTTCGGTTATTCCAGTTCTGTCAAGAAATGTTTATTATTCTGTGGTTGAATAAAATGTATTAGATTGGTTTTTGATGAGTAAATATTCCCTTCTGTTCTATTCAATGAACCGGATAATGAAGTACATTTTTTTGTATAGCATATGTTTCCTTTTGTAGTTATAAATGGTTACATCGTTAAGAACAATCAATTAAAAGCTCAGATTGTTCTTTTAAGATGTTCCTAATGAATAGATTAATTGCATCAAAAATCAATTAAGTGTGAACAAATTTGATACATTTTTCATTTCCATAAAATCAAATACATATTCTGAATATACATCCTTACAATTATGTTCTGATGATATAGGCTACTATTTAGATACCGTTTTTAAACAAAAGAAATTAATAGAGCTTGAGCTTAGTTATTTTTTAAAATTTTATTATAATTAAGTTGTGGATGATGAGACCACATTGGCAAAGGATTCAAGTATTATCGAGAGAGGGAGATAAAGTGGTCAGTGCAAAGTAGTTATTAAAATTAACACAATATAAGTTTTAAATATCTTATATTACAGATTTTATAAATATATTGTTGAATTATCCATAAATAATCGAAAATATTCGGAATAAGAAAACATTCTCCATTTGTCTCTTAAGCTGGTGATAAATTAAAGCAATGTGGTACCACACCACCCTAAATTAATTCTTGAAATGTTTATACAATTTTACAAATTAATAATGTTTTTTGAATCACATTTTACTTTACTAAAAAGGTTGAATGATTTCGTAATTAATTTAAAAAGAATTATGAACTTCGATAATTTTATCATAGTTTCTCAAGTTACTGATTCCTTTTTAGAAGTCTCTATTTTCTTAAAGAGTGATTCCGTGTTTATCAATTTATGCCAAAGCATATCGGAAAAACCTTGGACATTTGTAGTGTGACGTCATAGTCACATGATAAATGCATTCACGTGTTTTTAACCAACCAACTGGTGGCCTCACTGTTGCCACCAGTTGTTTTTGAAGAAACTTTCTTCTAAAAATGCATATATGCTAACAATATCAACACACATAGACTAAAAAAAAATATTCTTGATTTAAAAATGCGCTATAAATAACATTTTTTTTTAGAAACACTTTTTAAAGAATATACATATTCCGACATCTTGATTAAATTTTCAAACTTTAAATTGCATCTGGAATTTTCAAGTACAACAAGTTTAAGCCAAATATAAGCTTTGAATCCCTTAAAAAGCACGTGATATTATGTCATGAGTTTAGTCCTTTACTAAATTTTGATACAATGCATATCTGCATATATAATATTCCACACAAGTTTAATTTTTCCTGTGATCAGAATGAGAGAGAGAGAGAACTTTGTGTTCTAACATTAGAACTCTCCATTGTATTAACCACCTAATGCATAAATTCAAATTTTCTGGTGTTTGACATGGTTCCAGTACATATTGTGACTGCTTTCTAATTAGATGAAAAGTTATATAAAATTGCTTATATCCTGTTAACAATGTTCTATAAAATTACTTTAAGTTCATATCCTCTATTGTATTTATCACCTAATGAATAAATTCAAATTTTCCAGTGTTTAACATGAATCCAATACATTGACATAGCTCTCTAATTAGACAAAAAATGCACAATGAATACAATGTTCCATTTTTTTATGCCTGAAACACTTTCACCCTAAATTATTTCCATTAAGTATATGAAAAATAATAAATCTTTCTCGTTAATATTAGCCTCTAGCGGCTATTAAATGTATTAATCTATCAATCCACTTTGAGCAAGCCAAAAGTTTAGATGTTACTTTCCTGACAGACGTTCCATTCTGTAATCACGGGCGTATCGTCTGCCTTTTCTTCGGATTTCCACGGAGAACATTCACTTGCGTTGATCATCCGTGCCGAATGGCAACCTGCAGCAAAGCGAAGGCTAAAATCCCTCATCCAGAACGTTTAGAAAACGAAAACAGAACATTCGGAAAAACCTCCAGCAACCTCCTTGCTCAGGAAAGCAAGACGAAGATGGCTCTCTCTGTCTCTCTCTCTTTTGATGGAATAATCTTCTTTAATATCACACATTCCGACAGATACTTTTTCTTTTTAAGTCTTTTTGTCCTCCAGGTAGAAAGTTACGAGGAATTTTCGATGACTTTAGTACTAAGTCATGTTTGTTTTTGCAACTGAAGAAGGAAAGTTACATCTGCAACTCATATGATCTAAGTGGGACAAGCAAATTAATTTGTGAGATAATGCTGTTCCTGATCTGATTGCTCATATTTGGGACTATTGATTGAAAGTGGGAAAATTATTTTTGAGGGAAGTGATTATTACTGGAGTCAAAATCTCCCATATAGGTTAAAATGCGACTCTGTAATTTACGATATAATATTGGTGCATTTCTTTAAAGTTGCTTTTGAAATTTCACTTCCAATAAAATTGGTACCAATGTAGGACAACGTTCGTTTGAATTCTTAGGCATATTTTGGAGTTTATTTTTGTTTTCATTCATTTTTTTGCTGCATTACTCCTCAAGAAACTATAATCTTTATATAATTTAAAAAAGAATAAATTCCAAAAAAAAAAATATCTAAAAATAATGCGTTATTTAGAAATATAAGTGGCACTAAACATAACTGATTTTTCTATAAGGTTAAGTTTATTTCAGTATTTTTCGCTTTTCTTTAGTGTTTTTCATTTGTTAACCTTAGTCTTTTTCTATAACTCTATTGATTATAATCATATTCCTTTCTCTAATTCTAATTATTTCGCAATTCAGATGTACATGAGAAATATATAGCCCATTTTCTGCCTGCTTGTGAGGTCTTTCCACCTTCTCTCTCTCTCTCTTTTTTATCGAAACTACAGAAAAAAAAGACATGGAAAAAATCCAAAAGTGTACACCTGGTAAAATTAAGAATTTTTTTATTACTATACCGAGGGAATAAAAAGGTTGATTTTCTTATATTGCCTTTTAAACGTATCTAGACATAAACAGAAATGAAGAACAAAAAAAGAGCAGAACTAATATAAATCATTATACAGTAGAACGTCGTTTATCCGAATCAATTGGGACCGGACACCGTTCGGATATTCAATTGTTCGGATAACCGAATGCTATCCATGCAGTATATGAAACTGGACACTATACCAATATCGAAAATCATCACATGCGGGAAACATGCTTGAAAAAAAGCAAAAATGTTGCAATTTTACCTTTGTTGTGGAAAATCACTTATTTTTCGCTGTACCATCATACACCTTCGTTTTTTTTCGCTGCAAAATGTCAAATTCTCTTGAGCAGCAGTAGTTGAGTAGGACAGCACTCTGTTGTTCTTACCACTCCATGGCTATCTCTAAAGCAGAAAACGCGTCAGCATTTGCTGGACCCTTGCTACTTTCGTTGTTGTCCTCGATCCGTTTCATCGTTGACAGGGTCGGATTATTCTAGCACGGAAGTCACAATCTCGTCATCATTTAGCATTTGAAATCCAAAGTCTTCTGCATCACATGCCGTCCAGGTTTCTACATTTTCATCGTATTCTTGAAATCCTGGGATCGATGTTTGGGCAGATTTTACCAAATCACATAATTGAAATTCCCCAAATATCCATGACCTTGGATTTTCCCGTCACTTTTGGCCTCACGTGAAACAACTGTAGATCATTGCATTGTTCGAAAACGTACTCATATACAGCACATGTAGCTGATAAAAAAAAAACTGGTCCGGATATATTTGACGCTTCGGATAACAAACGTTTGGAAAAACAATGTTCTACTGTATTTTTGAATTTTCTCTTTCGAGTTTTAATTTTTTAAAAATAGCAGAACGCTTGGGGATTTCAAATGATTTATATGTAGTGAAATACAATTGAAATGATGTGGATATCAAAGACAAAAGTAAAATATAATGGAAACAGTTATAAAGAGTTTGAACTTAATTTTACTTGAATGCTCTTTTTGAGAACTATATTTGAACTCTTTGATCATTCTTTCAATTCATATTTAACAATAGAAAAAAGAATGCTTTAATCATGTATTATTGCAATTGTATTTGAAAAAAAATAATTGTTAGCGGATATGTTAAAAGGAGGTTGATTTACATTGAGAGGTTTATTGATGACTGATCATGCAGTGCGCTGGGAGATTCTCTTTATTTCTCAGCTGGAGATTTTACAACCCACTTCAATGGGGAAATTTTAAGAGAGAGATAAAAAGACACTTTTGCTTTAAATAGATCTTTCGCAACAGCGTTCATTTCGAAGAGATGATCATTCTTTTGTATAGGTAAATGATTCAGAAGTTAGGCAAAAAACAAAGATATAACAATTGACATTGCGAACAATTTCTTGAAATGCAATTGGTAAAAATCGTTAACGTTTGATTATAATTAAATATAGCATAGAATAAAAAGAAAGAAAAAATCAACTGGCTTTAAAAATGAACAGTTTTTAAACGTTTTTCAAGACTTTAAAATAAGATTTATGAAAAAGAGAAAATTGTACATTATATACTTTTTATAGTTTGTACACCATAGCTGATTTTATTTATTTATTCGACGAAACAAGTTAAAAATCTTTTAAAGACTCATTTAAAGCTGCAAAATAATAATTATAATAATAAGTTTTAATTTTTACGAGCCCGTACACGTTAACAATTATACGTGAACAAATCTAAACTTGTCTGTATCTCGTGCAAAACGAAGAGGTCATATTACGAGGGCGATTCGGAAAGTAACCTCCGAATCGTTGTAAAAAACAAACCAAGACAGAGCAGAAAAAAATTTATTTATACACCAAAGATACAGCTCTCCTCTATTTTTCAACGTAGTCTCCCCCAATATTCAAGCACTTGTATTGTTTTACCAATTTACCAATTTCTTTTGTATAAAAGTGGCTACCTGCGATTTAAACCAACGTGTCAGAGTGTCCCCCCCGTGACTGTCTCATACAAACTATCCGATAAATGTTTGGAAAGTGTTCTGAAAGTTTGGAGATTGTGAAATTACAGAGCAAACGAATTTTTTCATCAATTTTTTTTTCTTTGACGAGATCGGCACCCACTCCATTATTCCTCATGGATGTTTGTTTTTCCGTCCTTGAAAAAGCGTATCCATTGATGCACTACACCAAAAATGGAGAAACAATGGCACGCGTCACCTTTGCCTTAGTTGCGTCGTGGACTTCAATTGCTCACGATGCGAAGTTTATCTGCGCATAGCATAGTCAATTTCGTTGATACAACTGTATTTTAAAATTTATTTATGTTATATTTTCGATTTTTTTTCATTTCCGCTATCAATTCTTCAATCAAGGAGTTTTCAGCAAGATTTTCTCAGTTTCATGAATTCTCGGAAATAACGCTCAAGTTTATTTTGTACCTTGATATGACTTCATTTGATAAACTGAACTTTTCCATATTCGATTGGTTGGAAATTAAAGAATTTGTAATGCAACTGATGGATTTCCAGTTTGGTTCAATATGGAGTCAGAAATATGTTGAAATAAGGAAAAATTTGGAGTTGAGAGAGAGAGAGAGATTGAAACAGGAAGATTAATAAAGAAATATAAGTAAATATGCCATTAATGAAATATTCGAAACATGGAATTTAATTCCAATCCCATTTAACTGTTTGTAGAAGATGGCTCATGCTATTTTAACCATATTTTCACCTACCTATGCTTGTGAGTCATTATTTTTAGAGATCGATAACATAAAATACTTGCTTCGAAACTGCTTTGGCGGATGACCCCAATTCAGCATGCATTCTGCTAAAAGTAACATTTTACAATCCTAATATAAGTTGTCATTTAATCTACAACAAAAGAAGTCACACTAATGTTATTTTATAATTTGAATCACACCTATATATTTACTACTGTACAATGCGAAATATACTTTTTCGTAGTAAATAGTTTTGAATTGTTTTAGTACTTAATTTTAATATTTTCCCCAAAATCCCAAGTTAAAATTATTTGACGGCACGTCTATGCCTCATCAAACATTTCTTTAGAAAAAATGGCACGTTGCTCCATAAAAATTCGCCACTCCTGCACTACCCCTTCACTCATGATGTTTGGTCCGTATTCGGCACACAATTCACGATGGATATCCACTGCTTCACAGTTTCTTGGCCCAATGAAAGCTTATCACTCTTTGCACCTCACATTTCGCGGCATATTCTATGGCAGCACAAATTTTGTTACTTTATAAATGGCAATCTTTTGGCCCTACGACACTCTTACTCGCCGACTGGAAGCTTACTAAGTCAGAGATTGCTCGTGCATTCCATTGAGGGCTCTCCGAACTGTACTTCCAGCTCCACGCCCAAACGACGGTTAGTTTCCGAATTGCCCTTGTATTTTGAAAAAAATATTGAACTGTTCTCTTAAAAATTTGATTGCGAATTGGTTTGAGAAGTATTAATAACAAAAAAAAAAAAAAAAAGTGACATAAAAAATTTTTTTAAGTCAATTCCTACTTAGATCAACAAAGAAAAATTTTATTTTAGCTACTTTTTATTAAATAGTTACAATTAATATGAATATGTATATACATATGACAGAATCACAACATTAAGTGGTCATTAATTTTTATTAATTATCATTAAAGTATCGTATTTTCATCCGAAACAATCGTGTATATAAAATTTAAAAAACGTGAGAAAAAAAATCTTTTAAAGTTTTGACCCAAGTCACTAAAAATGAAACCAACGTTGCTGTATCTGTAACTCTTTGAATAATTAGTTATAATCAATTAATTTTTTATTAATTATAATTAAATTACTGTATTGTCATCCAAAATAATCATGTTTGTAAAATTTCAGCTCAATTGAGCGCTTTAAAATGTATTTTATTAGCGATTGAAAATTCCACCAAGAAAAATAAATATATAGAGTGTGAGCTAATAGTAGGAATTGAATAAACAAAATTAAATATTTTATGTTAAATTTGTATAGCTAAAATGATTTTATATGAAATAGAAAATCCTTTTTTGTAATATTAAAAATCAAAATTTCTAATTACTGGTAAAATTAATAAAATAAGAATTGAAAATACAAAAAAAAGTCATTCTTATATTTTTCTACTACATTTTATTAAAGTATAGTCATATCTTACTTAGCATGTATATGTGGTCACATCTGTTAAAAAAAGTTTCATATTTTCCAACTGCAAACACATATATTCATTAATTTTTTCTTTAGTTTTTGAATATTAGTTGACATTGACAGACGAGTATTTTCCGTGTCATGTCATTTGTAAGTATTATTATTATGTAATAACAGAGTATTTATAGTATTTTTTTTGCATATCAGAATAACTTTTTGAGTAATTTAATAATACCTGTAAGATTGTAACGTTGAACATTTTTTTTTGATATTTTATATAACGTTTTTCGTGTCATGTAACGTGTTCTCGCTTACTTTGCTTATTTAGATTTATTTAACACGATATTTTAAATTAGATGGATATTTAAGATTAGATATTATTTAAAGAACTGTGTGTGTGTGGTTGCATGAACCGAAGAGAACTAATTTAACTCTTAATTTCTTTGTTGTCGTTTGGCAACATTTATTATTATTCCATGTTGCTTACATTTCCGTAGAACATCGTGTTACAATGTATCTCATACATTTTATCTAGTAATAAACATTAAAGTTCATTTACTTTTTTATGAGATGTGGAATATTGTTTTAAATAAAAGCAAAAACATTCTGAACACGCATTGATATTTAAAGTCATTCTCCTATCCATTTTACTTTCACCAAAGTGGTGACCCGGGCGTGATCTGAACAGAACAATACTTTTCTATGAGCCTGATGTAAATCTCCCCAAAGGGACACTTTTAGCGATGATACAAAAATATATCACAGATAAGTGTTGCTTACTGTAATGTTAGTTCTTGCTGATATTACTGAATTGTTCTAAAAATCGCATGGAAAACGTCTGAAAATAGTTGCAGTGGATGATATTTCTCAGACTGATAACAACATTTGACGATTTATTACGGGCGCCTGGTAAACCAAAAAGTACCAAAAATAGATATATTACAGTTATGAGATTATAGTATAAAAAGAAAATTTATGCATAGAAAATTATATATTATTACAGTTCTATACATTTACTGTTAGAAACTTAGTTTATTTTATAGTTAACATTTCACATCAATTGTTTAAAATCTTTGTTATTTTAACAATAATAAAGCATTCATTTCAAACTCGATTATTTAGTACTTACGTATTATCCCGTCGACCAATTGCGCCAAATCAAAAGATGTCGCCAAAAGCTGTCACAATTATTATTTTTTTAGACACACACGGGACTGTTTTCACCATTGGGTGTATATCGAGACATTTGTCGACATCTTTTGATTTGAAGAAATTGGTCGATGGTATAATGCGTATGTACCGATAATTTTTATATACACTAATGATTTTATTCTCTTTTAAACCCTACAATCTCAACTTTTTTGGAAACATCAAGATTGTTTGGCAACCCATTTTAATACTTATCAAAGTCGCAACATGTACCCATACTTCATTTTAACAAAAATGGGTAAGCAATTTTACTCGTACATGTAAGCCTTTAGATAATCACATTTCCATCTCAGGAGTTTTTATTTTTACTCTTTTCACAGGAAGGCTTTCCTTATTATTATTGTTTTAAAAATACGTTTTTTTAGTAAGACATAATACTCAAGCTTTTATATTTATCCAGTGAGTATTTTCAACGGCACACCATTTTGAACAAGGATCTCGTTTTAACAAAAACACCTCGCGCGCAAAAGTGGTTAAATCCGCATGCCTGTTAAAAACCCTCATTAAAATATACGTGACGTTACTTCGACAGATTTACAACATCGATTTTCCTAGAAAACGTGATACATTTTGCAAGAAAATTAATGCGATTTTTTTCCACCTTCCATCCAATTTGCAGTTTTACAAATGATTCTGGTTTCTGAAACCCTCATGGTGAAAAAAAAAAAAAAAGAATACACCATCGGAAAATATATTCTGGCTGCTTATTATTCAAGCTACGTGTTCTATTTAATCCCATTACAAGAACACAGAAAACAAATAACCGTTTCCCGCGGGGTAAACCAGACCGAAAACAAAACAGGAGAACAAAAAAGTATACTTTTTTCTTCTTTTTCTTTTAAACCCACTTTAACACATTTCTGGTCAGTTTCTAAATTTGATTATTCACCAATACTTAGGATGCTTTCCAACTGACAGGTCGTTTTTCTTGCTCACGGGGCGTGCAAAGAAAGGTAACTAATGCACTCGAGAGGCGTGACAGAAAAATTCTTGCACTAATAAACTCAATTTTTTCTTCTTTCTATTTATTCTTCTTACATGTAAATCGTACTGGTATACCTCAAACAAAACTGGTCCTTTGTTGCTGGAAAGATAATAACACAACAGATTACCCATTGTTAGTTAATGGAGCGGATTATAACACTAAAGCTCGAGCAACGTTTCGTTGACTGGTTTCTCGTTTTTGGAGATTCAAACCATTCATTCTTTCATCCATTAACATTACAAAATGGTAAAAGATCTGAAAAAATTGCTTCAGAACGATGAAAGGGTTACTTAAATGGTGGTATTGTTGAAGCTTGCTACTGGTTTAATTTAATATTAGCTAAAATATATCCGGCGTCGAGCGAGACGATTGTTAGTTTCAGTAAAACTCTATAATGCGTTTAAAACATAAATACTATTAGCGATTTTTTAAAGTCAAGGGTTTACCCATTCCTTCTCATAAAAAGTAAAGAAAAATAAAGAATTTTTTAATGATATGTTGAAAAGATTAGATGGAATTTCTAAACTCCAGTTTTTATGTAAGTAACCTCGAAACCATACTTTTGTCGTATTCTAACGGCGAAAAAAATCTTTTTCAAAATTCTTTTTGGAATCACAAGAAAAATTAAAGAGATTATAAGATGGTTCATTTTTATATCTAAAATACTATAAATACAAAAATAATAATAGAATAAAATCATAATACCCCCCTCAATTCAAGATGCAGAATAAAAGTTCCAAAGCAAAATTGGTGGCCATGGAATTGTATCAAAATTCTAAATAATTTAATCTTATTTTCGGTCATTTCGTTCATTGATTATGTATGAATTAAACTATTATACGATATGATAGATGAAAAAAGTTTACTTTTTATGTTGTGCATCTGAGTTTATGTAGAGCAGCTGCAAAGTAACTATAGCTTTCCATATTGAATTTATTATTCTGCTAATAGAAAATGGCAGTTGATCAGTTTGAAGAAAAAAGAGCAGGTGGAAATGCTATATTTTGAGTTATTTGTTTTAGTGCAATAATAAATTCGATAAAAAGATTCTAATTGTTATTTTTGAAAATAAAGTTCATCACTGATTTATTCATTGTTAAAGTTCGTTACTTATATTAAAATCTATATTTTCATGTGTTATCAATAGTAAAACATAAAAACACAGACTGTGGATACAAATTCTAACTTAAATCGAATTAGCGGACTCTGTATTTTAAATCGCAATAGAAGTGAATCTAATGAATTTAAGGACACAATCGTCACTGATGAATCAGGAACGAATAGTATCGAACAGATAATTAAAAATAGAATTTCGACATAAAAATTTTAACAAGAACAAACTTTTCACATACCTAACTTTATTCCACGATTCGATTTACACATATTGCGAATAAGAACAACAACAGCAAAAAGTCTGTTGCCAGATATTTTACGCAAAATAGAAACGCGTGACAATTCAAATATATAATTAGATAAATAAAATATAATTAAATACTTTGGAGTAGCTTCAGTATATGAGCCAACATAGAGTTTACTTTACATATAATTACTTGAATAAATCCTAGAGTTATCAAAACATTTGAATTCTATCAATACTATATGAGAAATTCCAGAAAGGAAAATATAAAATAAATAAAAAAAATTAATACTTGTAATCTACACTTGTAATTTTGACACGCGTAATGTGTATCAAAATATTTCTTGTTTTCTTCTTTTTAGGGAAAATTCAGAAAGTTCTAAGCTCTTTGAGAGTTTAATTCTGTAAAAATTATATCATCCTTCATAACCACAAATGTGTTTAATCAAATCGTAGATTAAATTCTTAAAAATACTTAAACGTAGTTTTAAATCTAGAAGAAGGCATTTAGTACATTATGTTAGTACATTTGAATACATGGAGTCAAACAATAAAATTCGATAATTATTTTTCTCCTTCAATTATAAATTCATTTTAACCATCATACAAATGTGAGCCGATTTCCCTAACAAAGCCCTCCATGCAATAACCGTTTCCATACAGCTCAGTTGTCTCAGAGGTTTCCTTTCGAACTTATTTGGCTTGACGCCAAAAATGGAAGAGTAATGCAAAACAAAATCAACTGTTTGTTACGATATTGTATATATTTTAAAAATAATTTGATTTATTGAATTTATAGAAGTTATTTTATAAACATTTATAAAAAAAAAGATAATTTTACAGAGATTATTTAACAATGCAACGGAATTATTAAGATTTAGAAAATAATTTCTTTTGAAATATATTCTAGAATCAGTTTTTGATAGATAACTTATAGCCACATTTTTACCTTTACCTGAAAAAAATCTTCCTGCAAAGAAAACTTTAAAACGAAAATACGACAGTAAAATTAAGTTTTCTGATGTTTTATACTATTTTTATTTACGAAATTAATTTTGGACATAAAATTGGTTCTTGTGAGTTACTTGAAGCTTTTTTTACCCTGGTTTTGATGCAATTTTTCTCTTTCTTTCTTCGAAAATAACCCATTAAAAAGAATAAATGCAATGCATTTTGAAATGCACAAAAAATTCATCACATGATAAATGAAATCACGTGTTTTTCATTGAATTCGAAACTGGCATTAGACTTGTTATTCTATATGTAAAATTTAGTGAAATTTCACATTTGAAAATTGCGTAAAGATGCTTAAGTATTAAGATTAAAGAGAAGTCCTTAAAAAACATGGTATTTTTCCGTCTAATCGGTGCAAATCTCAACAAGTTGGCGGAAATGGCGACACCACACAATATACACATAAAAAATATTAAAAAAATATTCTCATTGTGGTTTTCGGCCATTTTTGATATATTAGGAAAAAGACGTTTCTGATAAGAAAATATCATGACTTGTGTGGTGGTTTAAGGTTACCAGGGGGAATATTCCGTTTGGCGTTGGTTGTATCATTTTTGGCGACCTTATCGCTTGCGCTGGCAAAACGGAAAGGGGGTACCTAAATTTTTCATACGTATACTTTAATTTGTGCGTTTCTTTATCTATGTGCGTTATTGTTGCTGACGTTGGTTTGTACATTTTAAAAGAAAATTTCTGCGGAAAAAGCAAAAGTTGGCAACAGCGAAGCAAACGAATCGATTGGCTGGAAACCCGAGATTGGATTTATCATGCGATTAACAGGTCACATAAATTTATGAATTAATTGGTTGGAAATAGTCATCATGTGATCAAGACATCCCATGAATTTAAAACATTGTGCAACAAATTCACTGCAGTTTTTCCTTTCCTGTTTTTTTCAATTCCTACTATTAGCTCACACTCTCTATATATTTATTTATCTTGGTGGGATTTTCAAACGTTAATAAAATATATTTTAAAGTGCTCAATTGAGCTGAAATTTTATAAGCACGATTATTTTGGATGACAATACAGTAATTTAATTATAATTAATAAAAATTAATTTATTAAAACTAATTATTCAAAGAATTACAAATACAGCCACGTTGGCATCCTTTTTGACGACTTAGCGACCATTTTGGCGATTTGTGTGTGTGTGTGATCCTTTTGGCGACATTGTGTGGGTGTTAAAACTTGAAAAGGTTTTTTCTCACATTTTAAAGCGCTCATTTGAGCTGAAACTTTCTATACACTATTGTTTTGGGAAAAATACGATACTTTAAGTATGATTAATTAAAAATAATTGACTGAAACTAATTATTTAAAGAATTACAGATACAGCCACGTTGGTTTCATTTTTAGGGACTTGGGTCAAAACTTTAAAAGATTTTTTTTCTCACTTTTAAAGCATTCAGTAGAACTGAAATTTTATATACACGATTGTTTTGGAAAACAATACTATACTTTAATGATAATTAATAAAAATTAATTATCACTCAATGTTGTGATTCTGTCATATGTATATACATATTTATATTAATTGTAACTATTTAATAAAAAGTAGCTAAAATAAAATTTTTCTTTGTTGATCTAAGTAGGGGAATTAACTTAAAATTTATTTTTTTAATGTTATTTTAAACAAAGAAGGAAATATAACTTTTATTTAAATATCACGTAGTTGACTCTATAACTTTTATACTACTTTGTAAGAAAGCGTAAAATACATATAATTATCAAAATTTTTGGTAAAATCTTAGTTTAACTTACACCTTTTTGTGGCCGAGAAGAAAATGGTGCAAAATTGCGTCAATAGTTGGTTCTTTTGTATAGGTCTTTTATCCAATATATGATTACAGTAATTCGTCAAGCTGACGATAAATAAAGGTATGCAATAAAACAGGATCCAACCCCAGTTTCTAACTGAAAGCACAACCAAAGAATTAATTCATTTAAAACCATGATATTACGGCCGTTATTACTCATTTTCTAGAACAAAGTTTTATAGTTGGTTAGAATGTTATTAGAGGTTGAAGTACCCCTATTTTTTTAATATTACAGCAAAACTAATCCAAATTTTAATATATTTCAAATGAAGTTTTGTATTGGAAAAATAAAACAACAGAACATATTTTCTATTTTATTTTTGTTGCTTAGGAACACACTTTAAAAATATTCTTTATTAAAAATTACCGATTCTGATTTGTCAAAATCTAATTGATAATAAACGAAAATGTCACATTAACAACTATCTTGATGATAAAATATACGTTAAAATAAATAAATATTGACTTTTTAAAACCTATTTTGTACAATACACTTGATCACAGGAGCAATCTAAATATTTTTGTTCTTAAAAAAAACAGTTATACATGCATCCTATTCACTTCTTACATAATTACTTAAATAAGCGTATTGGGATACTAAAATAAAGAGTTAATTCTCCTTTCTCTTTCTATATGATAAATCTGTTCTGTGCATCCGGTCCAACATTCCAAGACCAAAATTCTGATGAAATCTGAAAGAAATAAAGCTGTTAGAAATTAAATAATTTCTGATTGTGACCTGAATTTAAGATTATTTAATGTGTTTCAGTTTTGTTTTGGGTTCTTATATACGTACACTCATGGACAAAAAAATTTGCGCACCAAGAAATAATTGCGGGATCGTAACGAAACTTGGAATGAAGGTACATGTTGGGGAAATATACAGATGATTAGAAATGCAGCGCGATTGCGCATTATGTATAGCCGGTAGAGGGTGTTTAACATCGTTCTCCATGGAGTATAAAACAGGTAAAAAATACTTGTTGGAGTGTGCTGAATCGTTTACAAAGCAAGAGCCGAGGTAGACATACCATTACGCCGTTTTCGAACACTATATGAGCAGCTGTCGTAGTTTGAGAAGAGGAGAATCATCGGCATGATGGAAGCTGGGTGGTCAGCTAGGCGAGTAGCTTTTCAATTAGGTCGCTCTGATTGTGTTGTGAGGAGGTGTTGGGACCAGAGGATCCGAGAGATGTCATTTACACAAAGACCAGGCTCAGGATGCCCTCGACAGACCAGTCGCCGAGAAGACCGTCACATTGTAAGAAATGCACGCGTACAGCCAACTGCTTCATCGGCCGCCCTCCAGGCACAGGTAGCACCTTCACTAGGGGCTCCTGTGTCTTCTCAAACCATACGAAGGCGCCTGGCTGAAGGACATTTGGGATCGTGGCACCTATTACGTGTGCTGCCCTTGACGCCTACCCATCGCCGCCTCCGTTTGGAGTAGTGCAGCGCACGAGAAAATTGGACTACAGCGGAATGGGACCAGGTCGTCTTTAACGACGATTCCAGATTCAATCCCAGCAGTGATGACAATCGTGTTCGTGTGTGGAGACCCCGTGGTGAATGTCTCAATCCTGCCTTTGCTTTACAGCGACACATCGCTCCCACTGCTGGTGTGATTCTATGGGGTGCCATTGCCTACAATACACGGCCACCCATTGTATTGATCCGTGGCACCATGACAGCCCAGCGGAATGTCCATGACATCATGAAACCTCATGTGTTGCCACTCATGCAACGGCTCCTTGGAGCCATTTTTCAACTTGACAATGTTCGGCTTCACACGGCAAGGGTGTCACACCTTCCTTGTCCCGCCCGATCCCCAGATTTGTCTCCAATCGAGTCTGGGATCATTTGGGACTGCGAGTTGGGCATCCCACGAGTTTGAATGAACTAGAGGCAAGGTTACTGCAAATATGGAAAGAAATGTCTCAAGACATCATACACAAATTCTATTCCTCAATACCTGATCGTATCGCATCGTGCATTCGCGCTAGAGGGGGTTCAACAGAGTATTAAATCTTCCGTTCTTTTGCTATTTTCTCTGAAATAAATAAATGATCCTTTTTCTTTGATTTTCTATGCATTTACTTATATCAAAGTAGTAATTACGTTTGTAAAATTTCGTTTCATTTTGACGACTCCTTCTTGGTGCGCTGGTTTTTTTGTCCATCAGTGTATATACATAATATATGCCTTATACCTGTATATTATGTATGTAAATATAGTTAATTGTCACGTGATTTTGTTTGCTTTTATGTGTTTACTTAAATATGGCAGCATTCAAGTATCTGGCAACCAGTGGCGCGTAACGTATACCCTCGCATTGCGGGGGAGGAGCAGGGGACTCTACGGGGCCCACAGCCTGATTGTCTCCAAGTACGTATTTAGGCTTGGGGCCCTACTTTGCGGAAGGGGGCTAACGTTCTCCGTTACGCCACTGCTGGCAAAAGTTTTTTTCTGCCTACATTGCAGTACCGATTTAAGCTCATTTTGGGTCCTGGGCGCATAAGATTTACAGGCCCCTTGGCACGGGAGGATCAAAATTTATAACCAGAAAATCTAGTTCAGTTCAGCTTATCCGGGCTCCCGCCCCAAGCACCCATTGGATAAACCGGCGCAGCTACATTGGCTACACATTCAAGTATACGGGAACAATTTTTCAGAATTCGCTTGTTTATGTTATTAGAATCTAAGAATGTGGATATATACGTGGAAATCCAATTCTTGTGTTAGTGAAACTTTGATATCTTGAATGCTTCTCTATTCGATGCTATTCTTCTCAAGATTCAACTGTAATAACTATGAGTATGTTCAAATGCCTAGAATTTACTTAGTAGTATTTTATAAACGTACACTCCCGCACCCCTCCCCCATTTCGGGGGAGGCAGGGTTTTAGGCGGCTCAAAGTCTGACTGCCGCCAAGTACCTACCCTTCGCAAATTCCATCTTGGGAGCCCGAAACCTGACTTTTCAGGGGGCCCAATGTTCTCCGTTACACGTCACTGTATTTTATTCAATATATTCGAATAAGTCACTTAAAATGTTGACATCTGTGTGTCCGAAATCTTCTATCTAATCCTCCTCTTATATACATTCCTTAGATTAAATTTATTCCTCGATTTCATGCATACACTCTTTTAATTTGATTAACGTTAAAATTTTCCCTCTTTGTCTGAAAAAAATCAGTATATTTGGAATGTTTTCTGCCACGTCATCAATATTATCCAGAAGTATCATTTATAGAATGAAATCAAATGGATGTCAGTTAACACTTAGCAAACAAACTGGATTTTAAGTGAACATACCAGCCAGCGCTTTATCAATATCTGTCATTCCAAGATATCCTCAGAAGATAAAAGTAAAATGAAGAAGAGTTTAGTTTTCAATCATATATGCATTTGAGTGTGACAATATATAAAATTCTAAAACTTTTTTGAGCTGGACCTCAGTTTGATCAAAATGGCTTATTTGCTTGATGCAATAAGAATTTAATATTCGTAAACAAAATTTGTAAAATATACAGAATGAGATTCATTGGCGAATTCTTGGTGATTATCTAAATGTTGAAATAGGATTAAGTTATTCATTTGGATAATTTAGAATCTGATACTTATGTTGAGAAATATGTCAATTACTTTATTAACTAGATGACACTATTCATCCAATTTCGCTATAAATAAAGCTAGCTTGAATTTTTTGCTACATAACCTTAATGATAAAATATAAGGTGATTTTTTTACACTATTCAGAAGCAAGCCACCTGTTGCTTTACCTAACAAGGGAAAGGGTTATAAACTTGGTACAGAGAAAAATAATGATATAAAAAAATTGGATTTCTTAAAAAAGAATTAGTTCCAAAAATCGCCAGTAGGGGTATTTACGGCGCTGTACAATGCAAAAAAATGTTACAACAAGTAATATAAAAAAAATTTTTTTTGTCAATTCCTACTTAGAACAACAAGAAAATTTTTTATTTCATCTACTTTTTATTAAATAGTTACAATTAATATAAATATGTATATACATAGGATAGAATCGCAACATTAAGTGGTAATTAATTTTTATTAATTATCATTAAACTGTCGTATTAAGTAATCATGTCTAAAATTTCAGTTCAACTGAATGCTTTAAAATGCGAGAAAAGAAATCTTTTAAAGTTTTGACCTAAGTTGCTAAAAATGAAACCGATGTGGCTTTATCCGTAATTCCTTAAATATTAGTTTCAGTAAATTAATTTTAATTAATTATAATTAAATTATCGTATTTTAACCCAAAACAATAGTGTATAGAAAATTTCAGCTCAAATGAGAGCTTTAAAATGTGGGAAAAAACCTTTCATGTTTTGACACACACATACAAACCGCCAAAATGGTCGCTAAGTCGCCCACCCCACCCCTTGCTTGAATGCTTTGGTGGCATCGAATTTCCATGCTGTCAATTAAGTTGTCGGTTACCGAAATGGGAAGCGAAGACCAGACACGGAGTAAGCTTTGTTCTAGCTTTCCTAAAGATCCTGGAGGAGGACTTAAAGCAGCAACCTGTCTACCAAGATAGTCCCAAAGATTATCTATCAGGTTTAAGTCTGGAGATTGATCTGGCTATTCAATTCGCTCCAAACCAAGACCTTCAAGATATTCCTCAACAATTACAGCTTGATGAGGTCGTGCATTATCATCCATCAGAATGAATTCACTGCCAATTCCACCGGCATACGGTGGACATATGGATCAAGGATCTCATCCCAATATCTCCCACCAGTCAGAGTTCCTTCCTGGAACACATGCAGGTCAGTGTGACCCCCGAGGGAGATTCCTGCCCAAACCATTATTCCACCATCTTAGTAACTTTGTCTTTCAACAGTGTTGGATTGATGATATCTGGTGCTTCGTTCCCTCCAGATGAGCAGACTTCCTGATTCGCTTTCCATTGTGAATCTGGACGCATCTGTAAAGAGTACAGAAGCCCATTGCTGTCTGGTCCAGGAAACGTGTTCCCTTGCTCAAGATAAGTGGGCCCTTCTCTGTCGTCTGTTGAGGGGTACACACACAACTGGTCGCCTTGCATAGAGGCCTGAATTGTGAAGACGTCTTCGCACCGTACTAGCGGATATTCTTCTCCCTGATGCTACAGCGTGGTTTGCAACTTTGATGCAGCAGAGAAATTCTTTTTCTCCTTCAGGCCGAAAGAGTGATAAAACGGTCTCCTGCAGGTGTTGTAGCTCGTGGTCGTCCTGGAACATGTCTTCTGGACACAGATGCTTTGGTTTGATATTGATTACAGAGACGGTGGACCACACTACGAGACACATTGAGACGCCCAGCAGCATCAGCCTGTGACAACCCTATTTCCATCCATCCGACCACCCTCCACCTTAACGAATCAGGCAAACGGCTTCTCTCAGACATTGCCAGACCCCACTGCCTATTGTCAACAAATCTGCCAATAAAAGTTGTAAATCAACAAGTTACACACGTAATTACGAAAGATTGATGCATGCATATTTTTCTCTCACTTATATACTTCTGTTCTTTCCTATTAAAAAAAGTGGTAGCTATTGTTTTTTCATAAATTTATAAAAAGTTCGTTTTTATCATTTATATAAACTATAAACTTTATTGTTACTGTCATTTTTTTATGGTGAGCTTCGAAAAACATGTTGTTCCTTAACTTTTGGAGGCCAGTGTATTAATGTTTGAGTACTTTTATATCTGAACAAATATTCCGAATTTGGGTCCTATTCTTTAACATTAACCGAAAACAGCCTTAAAGAACCAATTTAATTAATTAGCTCTAATGGATTAAATTTCTCTAAGTTGAGTATATTTTATTCATATACATCCTTTGATTTTCTATGTAGTGACTCAAACAAAATATTGCATGAAAAAAATTCCAGTAAATCATAATGATAAAGATAAAAATGCATAGACAAGATGCATAATGCTAATAGATAAAGGTTTAAGCACAACTCCTATTTATCAAAACAGTACAAAGTCTTACTTAAAAATGGAATACGCAACGAAACTTACTTCATATGATGATAATCGTGGAACTTAGACGAAGGAGGCATGAAAGGGAACTGGGAGCCTGAATGGTTATTCACAGCAAACAGTGTAGCAACTCCAACCCACAAAAGGCATACGGACATGTGACTGCCCAGAATTAAACATGGGAAAAAAACAGAAAAAATGTTCAAGAAGATATGCTCTAACGGATGGCAATAGATAGCTGTGATGGCTATTGGAGCTGTCCACTCGTGATGGCGCTTGTGAACATGCTTGTAGACGAAAGGAAGGTGCAAAATCCTAAGAATTAAAAACAATCTTTTACCGATGTGTGTATAGGTAAGACTTTTTGGTGAATAAGGAATTCCCTGTGGTAGTAAAAATTAAATCAAATTAGTATACATAAGTCTGGTTAAATATCTACAGAGTCCTCCGAAAATATCGAGACTTTATTTTGGCATCTATATTCTGATGTAATAAATGAGACAAACAAATAATCAATTAATCAGTTAAAATAAACCATGTGTTAATGGGATATCTTTGGTTTTTATGGCAAACAATATTATTTGATGATTTCTGAAGCTGCAAAAAAACCTTGTGAATTGCTCACGAACTGTTGTAGTAGAAGTGATTGGAGTAACAGCACCAATAAAAAATGACGTGGAAACTGCAGTGCACCATAAAATACTGATGTAACAAAACATATGTTCCTAAGATGTGTAAGAACTGGCCAATATGCTCCAGTTTTACAACTAACAAATCAAACGAAGCAAGAGATTTCTTGAAATGTATCTAAGCTAAAATAAAGAGAGTCCTAGAATACAAATGAGCTCTGAAGCATATGGATGGTCACAGCACTCATGCTGAAAAAGTTACATCAGTCAAAACGATTTTAATTCGTGTGGCAATACCAGAACTGACAAACAAATGCGTTCTTCTACGAGTTATGTTTTTTGCTCGATCGAACAGTTGGATATTCACGTGTCATACGAGGAACGTTGGAGAACAAACACGGTGAAACCATTGCTGAAAAAAAGTTTAATCTTACACCAGACTTAGGCATGACTAATATCAGCCTATGACGGGCAGCCCAATACAATTCAGAGATTCAATAAAGTTTACAATGATTTATACCCGTAATATATATACGTATATGTATATAGCGGTTGCAATGTCTTTGATTCCGAAATAAGAGACCAAATGGTCTCCTCACAAGTCTGTAGAATTGCATACAGGACAAGCTGGAGAATCTACTAAACTGAATGAAGTGGTCATGTTCTATTGTAATTCTGAAGTTAGCGACGATGGTAGGTCACTAGAAAATGGACTCTCCATTAAGAAGCCCCAATTCTTTCTTCTCATGCAGTCCTGAATCTTCTCTAAACACACACACACACACACACACACACACACACACACACACACACACACACACACACACACACACACACACACACACACACACACACACACACACACACACACACACACACACACACACACACACACACACACACACACACACACACACACACACACACACACACACACACACACACACACACACACACACACACACACACACACACACACACACACACACACACACACACACACACACACACACACACACACACACACACACACACACACACACACACAACACACACACACACACACACACACACAAACACACAAATTAGCCTTAAATCTAGCATTGTTGACTCATTCTTTTGACATCTTGATAAAATACAGGAGTATCTGGTTGGAAAAGGACAAAGCCAACCTTGGTCAGAGTGTCAGCAAACTCATTACGCATGATCCCGCAGTGACTTGGAATCCACTGCGCATTGAAATGCGACCATTATCTATTAAAGAATTAATCAACCGTTGGCAATTGCGTACATATCCATTGATTGAAAGTAAGACTGAAAAAATAGTTTTGATAGTGGCCTGAGAATTAATGAATGAGGGGGATGTCAGTCGCTTGCTTGTTGTTTTCCCTGTTCTGGCTAAGCAACTGATCTTCGTAGCCCTGTTCAGCCTTTTTACAGTTTCAGTGACTGGAAAAGGGGGGTTGTAGTGTTACGGAGTAAAATGGAGTTTCATGGCATTATATGTATATATATACTGTGTTTCCTCATACCCGTGGAAAATATAATCATTGGATATGTTTACGTATCCATTATTTAAATAATACACAAACAACTTATTATTTTCTTTTGTGTGCGCGAAATACGGAAACTTATACACACCTATGAACATAATAGAAGATAATTTCACCCAAGATAAGATAGAGTATGATTTCGAATACAAGTGTCTTTGAAAAGAAGGCAGAGTTGTACCAGAATTATAACCTCTCCAAACCATTGAATAGTAAAAGAGAATTCCACAGGGAATGAAGATGAGTTGCTTGTGTGATAATCACTTGCGGCATGACCTTCAAGACTTGGCTAAATAATACCTGAATAAGCAGCATAAGAGATGGTTATTACCATATCTTGAAGAAGACCGTTAAAAAATAATTTTACTAAAGCGTAGTTATGTACAGAATTTTTATAATTAAACTTTTTCTATAAACAACGCCTTGCAGGTAAAACGGATGAGTAGATTGCAATAATAACGTATTATCTCAAAACCTATTGGCGACATTATACGAAGCGGAGCACCTGGTTGCCAATTCAACTCGTGCGACACATAGGAAATCGGGGTTGCCAATTTGTCGAGTTATTAAAAGAGTTGGTGATTGTTGCGCTAGTACGTAAGTACCCAGATTGAAGCCAAATTTGGTATTTAAACTACGCACGAGATACATTCAAGGAAGTTTAAAAAAAGATTTAAAAAAAGTTCTAGCAAATTGCGCTTTGGACGAAAAGAAAAGTAAACTTAATTAAGGACATAACCCACACTTTAAGCATAAATATTTTAAAATTTATTCACTAGTTATTATTGTTCTTGTTTTTGATTCCAAGGTCTTCGAATACCATTCAATACAAGCATAGAAATAAACAATAGTATTCTTTGCTGAATGAAGAAAGGCCAAATCCAGTTGCGTTTGCAAAACTAGTTACAAATTATGACCAAATGTCGTAAGTGGATCAGTTGTTGAACATGATCAGGAAGATGTTATGAAAGTTACTCAATGTGGTTTTTGCCGTAGACTTGTAAACTTTTTTTGAAGATGGACAGTGTGTTCAACAGCAAATCAAAATTGGTCTGAAGAAATATTTTGCCCGAGAATCGTATTTAAAGTTGACCAAAATTTAAAACTTCCATGATAAACCATATTCTTTTTAACTCATTCAGAGAACCGGTTGATTTTTCCTGTTGAACCTAACTCCATTTATAAATTCATATAAAATCATTACTGTAATAAAATAACACTAAATTTATATATATATAGTCAATAGTCATTCCAAATTCCATGAGTTCCAAATTCAAATCGCAAGATCACACCGGTGGGATCACGGGCCTCAGAACAGGAAAAACGCAATCTCAGATATGGTACTGTGGTTCTGAAATGATCACACATATGTGACCATAATCCTGAATGGGTTAACAGCCCAATTACCGGGAATCGCAAGGAATCAAGCTTTGTGACGTTCCCCTTCTCTAGAATCGATGGATGTTCCAAATTTTTCTTGCTTTTATATTTTATTGTTTATAATTATTGTTCTAAATTGCTCAAATTGATTCTGCATTTGGACTGGATAATTTTCTTTGTTAAACTTGTCATGATTAGATGTAAAACGATATACAAGGAATATTTTCGAGCTACTCTTTTTTGGAAAAAACTAATTCAGCGCATAGCGAGAATAGTCCGTATACTAAAAATGATGGCAATCAGCTCACTTATTTTAGATACAAGATGCTGTTTGTACGCTTGAAATTTAATTACAACAGAATCCTTTGCTACTTATGTTTACGGATACATGAGTTATTTATTCTCATGAAGTTCTGACTTTTTTAACAAGGTAGTCATGAAAATGTTTTTTTTCTCTCCTGTTCAACAAAATCAAAATATACACTTTTGCAAAAAAAAAAAAAAAAAAAAAAAAAAAAAAAAAAAGCAAGTACTATGACGAAAGTAGAGATTTTTTTTTATCGATATGAACATGTTTGAAGGCCACACACATACATAACTAATGATACTGTTAAAAAATTCAAAACCTCAAGACCTAACAATCACCTGGCTGTCAACTGCGCAATAATGTTCAAACAATAAATGGTTAAAACCTTTTTGAAGGCGAAGCAGCAGTCGATATAAGGAGTAATAAAGATTCAAAATCTCATCCGAATCATTCTGTAGGCTTTCATTGATTGCCTCCAGTGGTGTAACGTACACTCCCTCAACCCTCGCATTGCGGGGATAGGACCCAAAGCCAGACTGATACCGAATGCGTACCCTTTGTAAGATCTAGTTTGGGGGCCCAAAACTTAACTTTGAAGGGGGAGGGGCCCTAATATTCTCTTCTACGTCACTGATTTCTTCAGATTTGCAATATTTTGGGTGTCCGAATCTGGTGGCCTACCATACCACAAACATTTTCGATTCGCAAAAGGTCTGGTGAACTTGCTGGCTAAGAAAATGTATCAGCAGCATGGATGGAATCTAGAGATGTGTGAATTGCTTAATGCCGTATCACACGAAAATGGATTTGGAGCTGTTTTCCTTTCAAGGAACCATTTGGAGCGATTTTTTCCCACTTGCTATAGTAACGGCTTCGAACAGTTTTTTCCCGATGAACTGAAAAAATTGCTCGAAACTCCAGCCAATGGGGCTCTTTGGCTCCCTACATCCTAAGCAAGATGGTGGTAAAGATGACAGTCTCGGCTTCGTCGAACGCATCAGAAATGGCTTATAATATTTTCATGGCGTATAATATTTTAAACAGAATGGCGTTCCATTTCTGTTTACGACCTTCAATAAAAGGTCGAGTGAAATAAAAGAAATAATATTGGGTGTTCGTTTTCCGAAGCAGAAAAATCGGCGAGTAATTTTTCAATGTGAAGATAGGCCGTGGCTGACGTCAGAACGTATCGTTTTGTTTATGGCAACCCTTCACTCTCACAGCTGCTTGAAAGAGACTCGAGTTGTTTTGAGACATGCGTGTGAGATAAGGCCTTTAGAGGGCATTATTTTGATGAAAATTGGCCTCAATATACAGTGACATGAAGGGTACTGTTAATAACATGTTGTTTAGTTGTTGAAGGTGCAAATTAGATCAGTGTTCTCCTCCCTTTTTATCGCCGCGGACCGGTTAACGTTGATAATTTTACCGTGGCCCGCTAAGGAAGGAACGTTGATTGTTTATGTTGTGTAGGACCTCCATTTTATGAAACTCTATTTAGAGAATTTCTCTATTTTGCGAACTTTTTCTTGTACCAAGAATATTTTACGATTTTCTTCGTTAAATAACCTCCAAATAGCAAAATGCACTTTTTATTTAGCGAACTTTTTCTCTTGGAATTCGATTTTTTTCTCCCTTTGAGGTATCCGACTACGTTCGGAACCGTGATCTTGCAAAAGCACATAAATGGATAATTTTCATGATATTTAGTCTCACTTAGATTAGAATATATGCATAAAATTGTTTTAAGGACATTTTGACAATTTTTTTAAAATTTAAATACAATATTTTGGAAAAAAATTAACTTAGAATAATCTTTTTTCCAAATGTTCTCCTTTTGTGAAAAATGCTTTTATTATAATAATATTTGCTTGTATATAGCTCAGACCTCTGTTCAGAGGCTCAACTAGAGTTTTTGAAATATATAACTTAGAACTGGATTTATTCATATTTTACGACAACAGAGGGAGCAATTTTAAGAAAAAAACGCGAATAATTATTTCAATTGGCTATAACTCTGAAAATAATGTGAATTTTCTAAAAATTCTAGTTGAGCCGCTGTAGAGAGGTCTAAGCTATATACAGGCAAAATATTATTATAATAGAACCATTTTTCACAAAAGGAGAACATTTTGAAAAAAGATTATTCGAAGCTAATTTTTTGCCAAAATATTATATTTAAATAAAATTTTTTTATCAAAATGTCCATAAAACAATTTTATGCATGTATTCTAATCTGAGTAACACTTACGCCCATATTCACCGCTAACTTGACCGCCGGTTAGCGGAAGGAAACCGGGGTTTCGCCGAAAACGTTATTCACCATAGCAAGTTAATAACTTAACTCCGGTTCAAGTTAAAAAATCCTTACCCAGGGTCACAGCCGGGTTAGTTTTAAACGCACATGCGCAGCAAGCGATTTTTCGAGTGTTCACGTTCTCGTGCAAGTTTTGAAGTAGTTTGAGTGTTGATAGATATTTAGTTTACGATGAATACCATTCAGAAAGTTTCCACTGTTACTCAATTAGATTTTTAGAAAAACTGGAAACCAGAAAAGTTAGAAAATTTTATTATATGTAAGTGCGGCTTCATCAAAGCCAACACCAACTCTTTTTTCGTACTGCGTAAAATAAATTCTGTTGGCATTCATTTTAAACAGATAGCGATACACGAGGTTAAAAACAAGCTGGCACGAGGCGAAGATAGAAATTGTAGCTCCAGCTGGAAGTCACGGGGTTTATTTCGACCAATGGAAATCGACTAGTAAATCCAAGTTATGAAACTCAGAGTGAAGTAACTGGAGGTCGAAAAAGAGCTGTGAATTGGAATTCTCCTGGGGTTGACTGCCGGTTACTTAACTCCAGGTTTCATCGATGGGTCAGGTTAGCGGTGAATACGAGCGTAAATATCGTGAAAATTATCCATTTATTCGTTTTTTTAAAATCACAGTTCCGAACGTAGTCGGAAACCTTAAAATATTTCATAAGATTTCAAATTATTTTCCATTTCAACACGTTCTATGGTGATCAATAACCTTGAACCTGTTTTAACAGGTGCCAGTGCATCAAAAGAATTATAATATATTGCCATAATTCTAAGTATGTCATTTTTTTAAAAAAAACACCACCTTTTAGCGTATGTTTAAATTTACTTGTAGGCTTAAAATTAGAAAATATCATTAACATTCATTAATTTTAACAAAACTAATTTTGTAATGTTGAAAATGCAATGCATTCCTAGACGACGTTATTATTATTATTAACGTTATAATTTTAAGATTCAGAAGTATGTATTCTTTTAGAGAAAAAAAAATTAAAGACAATTTAAGATGTAACATGTTACAAATGTTCATAAAATGCATACAGGATAATCGGCGTTTTTTTGTATCTTGTACTTCAGCAAAAATTCCGGTATTCCAGTCAGGTCAACTAATGCGTAACATAATCCAATTAACCAGTAGAATGACTTGTTTATTGTAAAGGTACCTAAAATAAAAAGTGAAACTTTTAATGTTATGAAACAATTATAAGTAAAATGCACTTGATAAGTGTGTTTTCTAAATTTTTTTTGTTAAAGTTTAAGGAATCAAAATCAAAAGTTTTGTTGTTAACATCATTTGAATGAACAGATTCTGCTCTGAAAAAATGTCAAATGATAGTATTCAGAATATTATTTTTTAATTTATGTTACTTATAAAGGACTCTGGTTTACATTAATGAAACTACTCCATTAAAAAATCTGTTATCAAATCATGGGCGAGTATACAAAACTGAAAAAAGAATTATTACTTGAAATTCTTTTTATAGAAATTTGAACCATTGCAAGTATTGAATAATTAGTTAATATGAAGTTCAGTTGGTACTGTTAGAAAAAAAGATAATCTTTTGTTGTTAAATGAGTATTTTTGCCATGGAGGGTTTAAATCTATTTTAACAGGAAAATGTTTGAAAAATATTTCAAATAGGTGACCCTTTTTGAAAAATGAATATATGTTTATATCAACGGACGAGCGGATCTAGAATCAACAATTATCACACTTTAAAAAAAACGGAGAAATAATATCAAGTGGTGGGTTTTATACAAACTTTAGATTACGTAATCAGTGAAATAATTCGAGTTCCACAAACGAACATTTCTTTAAAGTATGAATTTCCTACAACATGAACTTTATATTACACATAAAAAGAAATGAGATTGTTATAAAAACGTTTCTTTCTGAGAATCAATGCATTCAACTAATTTTAAAAGTCTCTGCACGCACACACACAGTTAAAATTTTGCATTTCCTATTTTATTCTTTTATGATCGTGAAAAAATAAACTACATTTCCTGAAGGATTATTAATTAAGTTTTTGAAACTTATTTGCGAAAATATAGTAAAGCAGAAAATAGCATGAACGTTATTTACCCCTCACTACCAAAGTGAAATCGGATCCAAATAATTCGTAAACTGAATTCCATTGATTTTGCAGAAAATTTCCGGATGTTTCCAATAGTATTGAAAAGTGCTATAATAAAAAAAAGGGGAGGGGAGGGAAGTGGAATGTAATATCAATTACAGAACATTTACAATTGCTTCCAAAAAAAATTGAGAATTTTGTAATGAGAATAATGTTGTTTAGTTGTTAAAATCAGCTAAATGCTTGCAAAATTTTTCCAATTTGATCTCCCATTAACAATTAATACATTTAGTTTAAAATTGGAAATGTTATTTCAACTATGCTCTTTTATTACTAAATTTATATCAGTAAAATTTTTAATGTATTACAACCATTTTTTTTAGAATTCTTATTGCAAAAAGTATAATTAAGAAATAAAAACCTATATAGCAAAAAATTCAATTGAAAAGGTCAAAACAAATAAGTTCTATAGTTTAATAATAAAAGAATCAGATGATATATTATATTCAAAATAATTTGAAATTCTGAGTGTGTACAATTCCATTAAAGAAAGGAAATGTTCTTTCTAAACACGCATAAAATAAGACTTTGATAATACGGAGAAATCTAGTATTTTACGGAAATCTTTACGTAACATAATTTTCATTTATGAAAAATATTGTATATTAATTATACGTAAGATGTAAACAAACAAAGATAGATGTTTAGTTCTTAAAAAGCAAATATAAAAAGATTAACAGAAATGTGATCAACTTGATAAACAATAATAACCGATAATTTACAAAATTTTCATAATTGTCTTATTCATAAATGTTCATACTGAACATCAAAATAAACCTGACATTGTTTATTCCAATGTTTGTTACATATCGTTACATACAAGTTGTGCTACAAAAATATTCATTGTACACCCCGGGTTTGACATCCATTCTATATATTTAAATTGCATTTACGAGTATCCTTCGAGCAGTGGTTTTTAAACTGTGAGGGGAGGGGCAAGTATATTGAAAATAAAAGATTGTTTAAAAATTATTGATTTACTGAAAGGAAGCAAAACAAAATATACATTCTTACATAAAAAAATATAATACATATTTACACTGATGTAATTTACTTATAAATGTATTTGTAATTCACAATGTACTTGATAATTAATATATCAATACTAAATTAAGAACAAGTTTGTAAATGTCTTGCCTGCACGCCTAAAGGTGTGGGAGAAAGAGAAGGAAGCCTATATAGCCATATTCAAAATCAGAATTTGCTTACAACACAAACCACAACACAAGTTCTATCAACCAAAGTTAAGAGATGAACCCAATTAATAAATATGAAGACAATTAACGAGGTACACGAGGTACGAGAGAACTTTAATTAAATAAGACATTTACGTCACTTTAATAGCTCTGTCTTCTTAGTTATCTAATCTAGATTTAATCTCAAGTGACAGATCGTCACCTTAAGTAATACAATTATCAACTATTAAATATCCGCGTCTCACTTTAAACTTGATTAATCACTGCTCCGCTAGCAGTCTACCATATATTTCTCATCTCTCTTTCTAACCTGAAAGCCTAGACTTTATATAGCAGCCTTAATTTGCAAGCTCACGTTTTCTTCTTCGGAAAAAGCTTTCTAATAAAATAATTTTTAAGGCCCACAAATTCCCTAAGAGAAATGTTAGTAAGAAGATCGCAGATAGAGGTTTAATAATTACTGTTAACCGCCATGGGATTTTAAAAGGAAGGTTTAATATTAGAAATTGGCACTCTTAATTTCTTTTTCTACATTTAACTGAGATCTATATTTTGTCTAAAAAGCAGCCACAGCAAAAAATCTGAATGGATTTGGAATGAATGGAAAATAGACGATTGAGAGAGAGAGAGGAAATAAATATTTAATTTAATTGAAAATTATTTTACAATCTGTTCCAATTTAAAAATTGGAATTAAACATGATACTTATCCTACTTACAAATAGCTTACTCAAAATCTTTTATTTAAAAGTAACATATACAAAATTTAATACTTACCTTGATAATTTGTACGGTGTATAATTAAGGTCATATTCGAGTTTTAGCATCAAATTACATTATTATTGCATTCAATACATTGTTATTGTATGGGGGGGGGGAAGAGGCGGGATGGAAATTATGATTAAAAATTTGAGTCGCAAACATTGAAAGCTTGAGAAACACTGCCTTTGAGTTTTCAAACTTATCTTAAATATTAAAAAAATGGAAGATACAATTTTTAAACGAATAATTACCAAAAAAAATTAGCTTACTGGATCATTTTTACCAAACTACTCTTTTTCTTCCGAACAACTTCCAAGTTAGAATACCTGTTTGGAGCAATTGTTAAATGAATTCCAGAAGCGCTTTTGATTAATATTAGAATAATTTCTAAGTTCAAAATCAAGCATATGATATTGTCCTTATCTCGATGTATTGTTAATTTCATCCTTTCTTATCATCATTTTGAATATAATTTACATATCCTTGACGTAAGAATGCACAAAAAGATAATTTGTTTATAAGCTTTGCCCTTTGAATCTAAACAAAGGCTTCAACTCACAAATAAAACAAAGAATTTCAGAATATTTGAGATATTTTTGAGACTACCATCTGTGCCACAGCCATTTTAAATTTTTGTACGTTATCTTAAATCTGCGGAAATTATACTTTCCTTAGAAGACGTAGTCAATCATTCAACAGAATGAATCCGAAAGGGCAAAAATTGTTGAGTATTTCTTTCGCACCCTACTTTTTTACTCTGATATTTCAATACATTTTTTGAAGACTTGACATCTCTCGAGTGAATCATTAAACTAGACAAATATATTTTTAGAAATTGGTGGAAAATTGCAAATTTCAGAGAATAAATAAGTAATTAATTGTTAACTCTCTCTTTCTCTCCCTCCATTTCTCCCTCCTTGTCTCTCTCTTTATCTTTATCTCTCACACACACACGCGCACGCACACACACACCACCACCACACGCACAGTGAAGAGCAAAATATGCCACATCAAAATGAGTTACCTGAGGGGATGAAAATTGGTAGATGTGATGTAGCAGTATTGAAACCGAAGCCCTATCAAGATCTTGGGAATTTCTGTTTGGGAAATAAAGCTACAACAGTAAAAACGTGTATAACGCTTTGGCCTCTCTGGCTCTGATGCAAGCTGTCATTCGGCTGTACATTGATCTTCTATAACTCCCAGATATCCTCCTCCAGGATTGTTCACCATACATATCACTGTGGCAACTAAATAACCGAGCTAGTCTTAAAAATCAGCTTCATTGAAAACAAATACAAATACCTTATAATCCCCTTCCCTATCAATACGTAGCTGCATACGAGTTTCCCACTGTACAAAGCAGGGTTGCGGCTCATTAGGTGTCAACAACCTCAGTAAATGTGTCGTTTTTACCTTCACCTTTCCTAAAGACTGAAAATGTGTCCCCATCAATGCATTTTTCACTTTAAGAAACATGTAGAGGTCGTATGGTGCGAGATTTGGTGAAAACGGTGTATGCTCCAACATAAATGCGTTTGTCCACCAAGAACCTTTTTACAGAGAGCACACACTGTGCTCTGAGGCGTTATCTTGGTGCAAAATCCATATGTTGTTGCTCTTCAGATCTTGCCTTTTCTTCCTCAGTCTTTCTCTAAACTTTCTCAGGACCTCAATGTAGTACTGCTATTTTACCGTTTGGCCTCGAGAAATTCATTCAATCCTCATGATGCTATTAATTTCGTGACAAACACGATGACCATCACCGGTTCTATATGTCACAGATCGACAAGAAAGCTCTTCATCTTCAGCAACCTCCTGATCTTCTAAAAATCATTTGTGCTATTCAAAATTTTGACTATGTGACATGCAATTATCTCCAAACACTCCTTTAACAAATTAAAACAGTTCGAATTTTTTAAAAAAATTTCATAAGGAATTTCAAATTTATGAGCCACTCGATTTTTACGCCTAGTTTACGCGGCACTTCGACACATCTTTCTCAAACAAGGATAAAAAAAAATAAAGCTATATAGAGGGATGGAATAACGTGCCACCAGTACTGGGAAAAAAAAGATCAAGGTCAACTGTAATCCATTCCCACTCCTTCACACTATGCCTAATGGCTAAGGCATGCGCAGTCCGGGAATACAATTGTCACACCTTGTATTACAAATGGCGAGTTAGATCTTTGTTATCCTGGTGTACTCACTGACACCTTCTCTTCAGAGCAAAAATGTGATCTATTGGAGAGAAATCTGAGGAACATCCATTGGATTCACGTCTCGGTCACTTCTTGTTCGCGTTGACCGCTCTTTGAACAGTTCCTGTTACATCTCTGCTGTATTAAGGCCCATGGCTCTACCCTCTTTTTCAAGCCCTGCGAAACACTAATCTTCAGAAGGATAATGCATAACCGCATGTTGCCAATATGGAACGAACCTTTCTTGCTACAGAAAATGTTAGGCTACTGCTCTGGCCAGCATGTTCTACAGATCTCTCCCTAACAGAATGGTTGCCGAGTGACTGGCTCGGCATTATATGCCAGTCACTGCGGTGAATTTTATTTCATTTTACAAATGCCACACACTACATTAGAATCTATACCATTAGTTCACGTGCTCTCCAATATTTTTCGACAATAGAATTAAAACTTATTAGTGCAGGGCACACGTCCAAATGTCCAGCGGTCATAGGCTGACCAGAGTTCCTCAGAGTACAGTCCGATGAGTCGGAGATACCAATTCTGTAGAGATGAGATCTAAGACAGTTACGTAGTTATGACAGTCAAAAGTCAAAAATGAGCTACAGCAGCTTTTCTAGGAGCTTCATGAACTCAGGATGGGTTCTCCTTCAAGATTGCCCAGTTCTTTTCCTTCAATTATATATATATGTCTGAAGCTTCCATTTTAAAATTATACTTATAGGCCATATTAGTAAAACGCCTTAAGATATCCGACTACGTTCGGAACCGTGATTTTCAAAAGTGTATAAATGGATAATTTTCATGATATTTAATTTCACTTAGATTAGAATATATGCATAAAATGGTTTTAAGGACATTTTGACAAAAAAATTTATTTAAATACGATATTTTGACAAAAAATTAACTTAGAATAATCTTTTTTCCAAATGTTCTCCTTTTGTGAAAAATACTTCTATTAGAATGATATTTTGTCTGTATATAGCTCAGACCTCTGTTCAGAGGCCCAACTAGAATTTTTGAAATATTTTACTTAGAAGTGGGTTTATTCATATTTTACGACAACAGAGGGGAGCAGTTTTAAGGAAAAAACGCGAATAATTATTTCAATGGGTGGTAACTATGAAAATAATGTGAATTTTTCAAAAATTTTAGTTGAGCCTCTGTAGAGAGGTCTGAGCTATATGCAGGCAAAATATTATTATAACAGAACCATTTTTTACAAAAGGAGAACATTTGGAAAAAAGATTATTCTAAGTTAATTTTTTGCTAAAATATTATATTAAAATTTTTTTTTGTCAAAATGTCCTTAAAACAGTTTTATGCATGTTTTCTAATTCGAGTAACATTAAATATCATGAAAATTATCCATTTATGTGCTTTTTTAAAATCACGGTTCCGAACGTAGTCGGATATCTTCAGGAATTAAAAGTTGAAATTCTCGTGGGTCTTTGGATCACAAGGGCTCCTTTCTTAGCAAGAAAGTCAGAATGCTCATTCCCAGCAATGTCACAGTGAGTCGGTATTCACTGAAAGATATCGCTACTGATAATGAATTGTGACATTGTGTTGAAGCTGCATGGGCAGCTGTATCTGCACACCCTTCCATTTCTGTTCGACTAAATGCCCAGAAGAGGTGGTTATTCTGGATACTGATTTCTTAGGATCTACTCTACCAAATTTCTTGAAAATTTAATCATTTGTTATTTCCAGGGAAATATATATTTCCAAAAAACATCCTTTTGTTATTTGCAACTTTTTGTGGTGTAGCAATTTTAATGGCTAGTAGCTGTATATAAATATTTTGCAAATCTCTTATTAACTATCTTAATAATATACTTTTCAAACTGTAAAAATCCTTGAAGCACATTCGCACGCAAAGGTATATCTGGAAATGGGTATAAGTTGTTATGGTTTAGTTTGCAAATATTCCTTTGTTAGGAATCAACCATGATTCATGTTCCAGTCGTGAGTACATGGAGAAACACAGTATTTAGAATTTACATGTTTTTTATTGGCAAGCAGAAACCTAGCAAATCGGTAACTTACGACGAATACGAACAGATAAAGATAAATCTCTTCAAGCTATTGTGGATGGTCACTGCTACATTGCCTTTTTTCAGTTTTGTGAACCCCGTAACATGAAAGAACATTCTATAACAGGGGTCGGCAACCTTTTATTTGTGGCGGGCCATATTAATCTGTCCTATTATTCAGCGTTCCACACAATAGAACATGTTTTAAACAATTCGACTCCCACGAAAATGCATTTTTCAAAAAAATGCATTCTCTGAAAAAATTTTCAGAGTTAGTGAATAGAGGTCAATACTGTAGATATATTTTCAGTTTTATTATGTATTAATTTTTCATCATTTAAACAAACATAAAAATTAACAATATAAAGTTTAACTATTTCTTCAACAAAAATATAAAAAATTAAAATTATACATATATATTATATATTTTAATCATATTTATTAAAATAAGAAATAGACAACATAAAATATAAGTATTTCTCTTCATTATGGTTAAATAAAAAGATTAATAAAAATTTTAATGAGAACCTAGTGCTTGCTCCTGTCTACTTTCATTTTGCAAACTCAGTGGTATAAATCTTGACTTTCAATTTGACATGATTCTAAACATTCAATTGTTAAACTATTTCTTTGCAGACTCGAAATATCTTTGACATGAGGAAAAGTTTTTTACTTTGATATGCTTACTTTGAGCGGGAAGTAGAGTACACATGTAATTTTCTCTCTTCAAACAATTAAATCTCTTTAGCAATAACATTCAATAATTTACAACATAGCTGTAAATTTACCATTAAAGTTATCTTTCAGATTTTTCGTAAGTCCGTAACTGTCCATAATTCCGAAGATACTTGTCAAATAAAATCCATTGCAAATTCATCACCTTCCATTTTCTTAAAAATTGACAAATTGAAGAGTAGTACAGAGTGCCACTGAGAATTGTACCGCTTGCCACATGTGGCACGCATGCCATAGGTTGCCTGACCCCTGTTCTTTAACTTTCCTGCTTGTGCATATGCTTTGAAAGATGATATATACTGTCAGTCAGTGACAAAAAAATTGTAAATGAATATGAATCGATGCTTTAATTTTCTGGTTATAAGCTGCTGAGATAAGAAAGACATTCTTTTTCTTCTTCTTTGAATGATAGCATAGTTAAAAAAAGCGTACAAATATATTAAAGGTAATTTCCCATCAGGATAATATTAAGAAAAAAAATATTTGATACTGTAAAACAAAAGAATTACAGCAATCAGGAAAAAAAAACAATTCGTGATAATCATAAGAAAAGTAATAGTTTTTTATGCGTGTGTTCTTATCCCATGAGCAATTTTTATTCAACGAATTATTATAAATACTTTAACTTTTCTCAGAAAAAGATGTGTATTAATAAAATGAATCATCACAGGTGTTTGAAAAATAAAATTTCCCGTCAATATATTAAATGCTTTGTAATTCAAATGACTATTTTAAGGAAAAAAACTAAATAAATATATAGAGAAATACGTTTAACACGAAAACGCTTTAGATGAAATATCAGTTTCCAAGAAATAACACAAAGCTCCCGACAAACTACTATGTATTTTTATGCATTTTTTTTCTCTAACAGGTCTCAGGACTCTTAAATTGCACATTTTTCAAATTTTTGAAACAAACATATACATGTTGAAGCCTTAAGATTTCTGAGCATTTTAATACCAAAATTTTGTTAACACTGTGAAAACTTCCGAAGTTATTGAGAAATAACTAGTGAAACTTAAACAAAAACCCTATCTCTTTCTTATCTTCTTATCTTTCTTAACTTCATTTTTCTCAAAACAAAAAAAATTTGCTTGCGCGCAGGATTTCTCAGAAACTACTTATATCAATTTGAAATTTCATACACGTGTTCAAAATAAGACTCTTCATAATTCATAGAACAATTTTCAAAAAAAAACTTTAATAGAATTTTTTTATTTGAATTTTAATTAATTTTTTTCTTAAAATTTAAAAATTTTCGTGTGTTATAATTGTATTTTAAATTTTTTTCTATAAATTTCTTCAAAATACTTCAAAAGTGAACATTTTTATACCTACTAAAATTAATTGTGTAAATTTTGATCAGTTTTGTACTTTAGAATCCTGCGCGATGTAAAATATTCATAGTTTTGAAAAATTGTCCAATTTATATTTCTTTTTAACTTCTTAAATTTTTTGTCAAATTCACTGAAAATTTGAGAAATAATCTAAATATATTTGATTATCATGTGGTAAAAATTTCAAATTATTGTTTTTTTTATTGCTAAGTTACGTGGGTTTGAAGAAGGATGTTTTTTTCGGGTGCACGGATATCTGTTAAGGGTCCTGAGACCCCAGAAGAAATATCAGTTAACAAAAACTAATACAACGGCCCCGACAAATTACTATGTTATTTTCATGCATTTTTTTCTCTTAACAGGAAACAGAGATCGCTTAACACGAAAAGATTTTCCTTCTGGCAATGAACAAAAAACGGAAAACACTAGCCAATCTCGGGGTGTGAAATGAAAGATAAGTGGTTTTTCATGTTTCATAGAAAGGATGCTAACTTGGTTTTGAAATATCCTCGGAATAGCCAATGACATGAGCGAATTTTGTTTATCTAAGTTACTTTCACTCTTTATCCCTACGAAGGCCACACAAAAACATCTGATCTATCAAATGTTGGCTTTAGAATTCGGTGACGAGTACATCGCAGTGTGAGTAAAAATTAGTGGGTTTGTTTCGCGTTATTTTTTCTATTTTAGAAGAACTTTTTTGTAAACACAACGGGAATAGGCTCAGGAGGAAAGCAAAATGTTATTTTGCTTAAAATGAAGATGAAGCTTCTTAAGGCTGTTGATCAAAAACAGAAGACGAAAACGGAAATCTGTAAAGATTTTGGTATTTTATCAATCATAATTGAAAAAATTTAGCAAATTACGAAAATGTTTGAACAGTTTTTATTAAATACATGCATATACACATATCTATGTAAATAAAATGTACTCTAATAAACTTAATTTTGTTGAAAACATGGGTTTTTTTTGCAATATTCTTTATCACGAAAAAATACTTCAGTCCCTTTAATTTCGTGTTCACTGTGTAACGGGTCTATTAGCGCTATTCAAACTTATCTCCTCTTGGGGAATAATAGTTATTCTATAGAAAACTTTCCTCTGAAGAAGAAGACGTGATTATTCAAGTCAAGGCTTGTATATAAAGATTAACTTTCAAGGTCTATAAGAGAGAGAGGTTAGAAGAGCTAACAGGATAGCAAGTAGCGATTAACGTAAAGCTAGGCGAGAGCACTTCGTAGATTATTTGATTATTATTAAGATTGACGATTTGGTCAATTGGTTGTTAAATTGGCTTCGGTCGATTTGAATTAGATTACTTTAGAAATTATCTTCAAATATAAGAAGGTGTATTGCCTGTGGATGTGCTAAGTGTAAGTGATCCGATTTATTATTATATCTCCAATCATCTCGTCTACATCACTATTGCTTCCCATATTTATCAATTGGTGCATTTCTTAACTTGGGTTGTTGAATTTGTGTTGTTGCTGATAAATGTTGATAAATACAGTTTGTATTGACTATGACTAATCTTCCTTCTGACCTTCTTACACTGATGGATGGGATAGCCCATCCATTACAACTGTATTTATTTCTTTTCAAATGCCTTCCAACCATCATACAAATGTGAGTAAATTTCCCGTGTTAGACCACAAAGAAATAATTCCCTACACTCAAAGGTATCAGAGGTTTCGTTTCAGAATGATCTGGAAGTTCAAGAGTTATGTAAAATAAAATCATAGCTAATATTTGTTATGTGAATTGCACACATTCTTTAAATAATTTAATTTAGTAAGTACTTTTTATAAATATTTATAACATACTTTCAAAGAAATTATTATTTATTTAGAAAATAGTTTCTTTTGAAGTAAACTTCGTTATAAGAGTTTTTGATAGTTACTTTTATTATTTTCTACGCATTAATGGTCAGCTGGATAATCGAAATGTTTCATGTTGCTAAATGACAAATGTTCAAAAACTCCTTTAAAATATTTACATATTTAGTCTGTAAACATTAAAAATATCAAGGAATTCCTATTAAAGAATATTTATTTTTATTTTCTATTTCATGACTGTTCCATAGTAAGCATAAAAGTGCAGTGAAAATCGTTTAAACGAAACTAAAGGGGACTGAAATATTTTTTCGTGTTAAAGGATATTGTAAGAAAAAATCATATATTCAACAAAATTAAGCTTTTTTGAGAACATTTTATTTACATACATATGTTTTTCATAAAAATCAATGAAACAAAAACATTCACAATGAAATTTAATGCAAAATGTTCAAGGTTTTGAAAAACAATATTTATATTTTTTTGAAAATTACCTGATATTTTTCTTTGCATTGCTTTTTTATCATCAAATTGTCAACACATTGTTCGATGTCGTCGATTTTATTATTCATCTTTATGCGTCTAAATAACTGCGCATATTTTTCATGATGTTCCTTGTTTCGGATGACGTGGGATCAGGAGTCACATTATTCATCTCATTTTCGTTGTCGGAATCTGCATCAATGATATTTTTTGAGCTTTGAACAAACTTCAAAATGTCTTTGTCTGCCCTAATTGGGGATATACACACATTATCATCATCTACTGCAACGAATTCTTCAGATGATGAACCTGTGTGGTTGGTATTTTCCGGGAAAATACCAACCACACACAGGGGGAGGGATTCATTTCCAGAAGGGAAATCTATTCTTATTCAGCGATGTTCATTTCGTGTTAATGGGAACATACGTATGAAAATACATAGAAGTTTGTCGAGACCGTTGTATTATTTCGTGTTAACCGATATTTCGACTTAAGCGTTTTCGTGTTAAACGTATTTCACTGTTCTTTGAATTATGATAAACCTACAACTTAACTCTAATTTATATGTTTATCTCGAAGAGATAAAGTTTCATGAAAAAAAAAAAATTGCCAGCATGTAAATGCGACGATTAAATTGAGGTTTCTGATATTTTCTACCATTTTTATTTTCAAAATGTTACTTACAGATGTTACTTTACTTATTTACTTCTTAACTTTATTTACTTAATTAACCATAAAAAGGGTTTTTATTAGTTGTCTGACATTAATTTTATATCCTTATTTTGATGCAATTTTTTTTGTTCAAGAATAACCCATTAAAAATAACAAACGTAATACATGTTCTACTCAGTGGCGCCCACAAAGGGGGGGGGTCTGGACCACCCCAAAGCCCTTGATTTTTTTCCGATTGCTTATAATTCTAAGTATATAGTACGTAAAATTTAATTAAGTGTTTGTTATTAATGATTACAATTATTAATTAATGCTAATTATTTATTCAATAATTAGTTTTTTACTGTGTTTTGTTCCCGAAAATCGACAAAATCAAATGGAGCCTGATACAAGAATGGTTAAATTTCGAACCCGGACCCCTCCCCTCCCCCTAGAAAAATTCCTGTGTGCGCTACTGGTTCTACTCTACCGTAAATTCATAAATGTTAATTAAGTTAGATTTTAACTTACGATACCACATAGTACCGAATACTTTAATTCAAAAACTAAACTTTAGAAAACCTGCTAGAAAAAGTTTAAAATTTATCAAGTTTATTTTATCAAATTTAAAAGTTTAAAATCCGTCACTGCCATGTGCACAATTTGCCTGTCCTCACATGAAGTGGTGCACTGAGGTAGATGAGATCGACCACGTCTGTCTGTCATACCCTCCTGCATCCAACGGTCACATATCCGCATTACAGTTGCTTGGTTTCGTCCAACACGACTACCGATTTCCCTGAAAGATAATCCACAATCTCGGTAGGCCCCTATCCTTCCTCTGTCGAACTCGGATATTTGATCAAAAGCTGATCTCTGTTTTCTACGAGACATAACTGATCATTTTTTGAAAAACCACAAGAAAGACACAATTGCCGAACTTGAAATCGTCGAAATCTCCAAGCCTTAAATAGCGCTTTGAGGTGGCGCCACGGGCGCGCGTGATGTGTGTCTGCGCTGAAATTCTAATCATATGCATATCTCACCTTCGCTAATGCATGTTGTAAATTTCATGTTATTTGCATGCTTCCTTCAAGATGTTGCATTTACGGTGGCCAGCGGTGTATGTTATATTGGCGGGGGGATTGTAGTTTTCTTATAGACTTTTTTTTTATTTCCTCAAGGAAACCGATGTGTAATATCGAAGGACAAAATACATTTTATAGTATGCTTATCAACAATTTAAAAATTCGAATAAATATATGTAATGTCTGTAAACCAGTGAAATCAAGATTATTTTTTGAGCATGAAAAAGTGTTCCGTCCGATGAATTGGACTGCATTTGGTTCTATACTTCTATGAATATGGAAAAACACATTTGGACATGAATAGTTTTAGGGCTTTTTTAAATAAGCGAAGAACAAGAAAGAAAAAAAATATCATTTATTTTTATTATTATTACTGCAAATATTTCTCACACATGAAAGTTTTATATCATATATAACTCTTTATATAGCTATACGTATCTGATATATAACTATATAGCTAACTATACTTTTATTTAAATTTTTCTAACGCACTACGTAAGGCATTTTTTCCGAGACAGTTACCAATTAATAATCTCAATAATATGTTTTCACTTCATTATACGGAGTAACAAAAAATAAATCTGCATTTTATGGATAAATAGTTTAATGAAATTAAATGCGATTTCACAAATTTTAAATTAGTTGATAAAAAGATTTGTTCACTAAATTCACCTAGTTATTTGTTTTCATGTTTCCCTTAAACAATGATAAAAACACAACTTTTATTTAAGTATCACTTAGAAGATTATAGTTTTTAGATTACTTTCTGAAAAGGGGCGCAAATTGACATACGAGTATTCACATAAAAAGTTAAAGTACACTTCTAATTTAACCCCGCTTTTGGTGACGGAGGAGAAAAAAAAAGCGCGCAAAATTGCGCCAATAATTTATTTTTCTACTGTGTCCTATATGACGACAATTATTCAGACATTTGGTGATAAATAAAGGCGTGCTTTAAAGTAGGATCCACCCAAAGAGTCCATTATGGAATGAATATCGACATAAATATATCTCTTAAAAGCATATTCTATGGTCATTATTAATGATTTTATTGCATTTAATTTTTTATTTGGATTTGGATAAGTTAGTCGTTGGTAAGTACATCATAAAGAGGTAAACTACCTACTATCTTTCAGAATTGCAGCAAAATTGAACCGAATTTTTCCAATAAAGTTTTTCTTAGAAAAATAAAACAAAAGAACATCTTTTCATTATTTTTTTTTGTTGCTTGATAACACACATTAAAAATATTCTTCAATGACGATTACCGATTTTGATATCTCAAAATCCAATGGTTAATAAGTGAAAAAGTCATTATTTACAGCCTTGATTCTAAAATATTTAGAGTGATAAATAAATATGGACTTTTTTAAAATATTTTATTGCTCAATGCACTAGATCACAGATTTAAAACCATTTTTGAACTTAAACATCAATAATATGTACACATTCTTCTACACACATTGGGCACAGTGAAATAATAAAACAAGCTGTTAATATTCCTTTCTTTTTCTATATGATAAGTCAGTGCCATGCATCCAGTCCAAAATTCCCAGAAGACCATAATTCTGGTCAAATCTGAAAGAAATAAAAGATTTTAAGTTTATAGCACAATTTTTTCTGAATAGAAATTGGATATTATTGGTATGTTTTGTGGTATTTCGTGAGTATTGTCAGGACAAATAATTTCAAATAAGTCTGGAATGTACACTTGCCTCCTAAAATCTGCGTACAGTCACTCAGTTTACATGTTTGTGCTATAATTACTAGTAAATTCGCGCTTCAGAAAATCAATCGACATATTCTTCAGGGATACTTCGACATTTCCTTATTCAAACAACAGCAACAGAATTCTCCTTAACATGGAAATACAAGAATGACCACCAAATAACCATCAACCACCCCCCGTCAAAAGTCAGCGTACACTTACAAAATAGAGCTTTTAAAGACCTTTAATTGTAAAATAATTGCACTAAATTGTGTTTTTAAGTAATTATAAGCTTCTTTAACGATTTTTTTAGGATTTGAGATTTGAAAGCATGTGTGATTCCATGGCAGATAATAAAAAAGAGATCGATATATTATTGAAAGAAAAATCACCATAGACCTTCAGAAAAGGGGAAAATCTTTAAAGCAGTCGCTGAAACTGTTAATAAGAAACATTCTTTGATTCAAAAAGTGTTGATAAATTACAAATCAACTAAAGTTTTAACGTTCAAGCCAAGATCCGACCACCAGTCTGCAATGTCACCTCGAGTATCTTACTTTGTAATACGCTCTATAAAAATAAACCAAAGACCATGAGCTTCTCAAATAGCAAAAAGTGTTGAAGAGGTGTTTCAAAAAATTGACCTTAACTACAGTTCGAAGAGAACTGAAAAAGGATGACTACCATGGCCGAGTTACACTCAAGAAGCCACTCATCTCTCTAGTGAACACAGCCTTTGCCAAAAAAACACCAAAATAGGACACATAATTATTGCAAAAATGCAATATATTCAGTTGGAAGTAATTTTTGTATTTTCGGTATCAAAAAGGAGAAAAATATATTTTCAAAAATTCCTGCACAGATCTCAAAAAAGAGAATCATTTTTGGACTATCAAACATGGAAGAAGACGTGTATTGTTTGGGGATGTATAAGAAGCCTTTAGGTTGGTAATCTGGAATTTATTGAATCAACAATGTACAAAATCGATTACTTGAACTTTTTGAAGTAAAATATCAGGGCAAGTGCCAATATTTTACTTACTTTCAGCAGGACCTATCCCTTTTGGCTAGAAGTCTCAAGTAAAGGTCTTGAATCAGTGTTGTTGACTTTTCGTGGTCTTGACCAAGTCGATGGACCACTGATCCAGTCTCTGTGAACTTTTTCCTCAGAGTGGGTGCCCCATTTCTCGATACCCCGAGTACCTTACACCTGGTATCCTGTGATTGGCCCGCCTAGAGTCTTCCATCTATCCGTCCTATTGTGGCTTCGTCTAGATCAGTGATTCCAAAAGTGGTCTACATAGACCCCCCAAGGGGCTATGACGACTTTCAAGGGTTCCCAACCAGCGATAAAATAACATAGGGGTCCATGAGGTGTAAATGGGGGTCTATTATAGCAGCTCTCATTAAACCAGATCGTAACTTCATTCTTTGAAAAAAATTTGATCTATTGGAAACTACATTTTGCCAATTTAACTGATTTATTTACTAAATTTAGTGAAGTTAATTTGTGGTTACTAGATGACAACATAAATTTTATTAAGACAAAGCTTATTTCAGTATTTCTTTCTAGAATAAAGCTAAAGAAGTATAATATCAAACGTTGCTCATTTTCTCATAGACAATCTGTCTGGACATTTTAACCAACGTTCAACATTTAAATGCCCTTTACTCAGACTTTTAAACTAGGTTTAAGATTGCTTTTTTAAATAGTAATACTACAGTAGACAGTGAATTCATTTAGTCACATTGAAAAAAAACCCGACATATTACAGTCGTATTAGTAACTGATCAGAATAGGCCCTAATGGAGATCTTAAAACAAAGTTTAGAAACGGATGACAGCAATTTTGGCTTTAAAAAGACATATCTGTTATTTGTCATGAATATTGTGAAAAAGATTTTAATTGCTTTTCTTAATGAGAGGGAGTTTCATTGAGTTTGCAAATCTCAAGAAAAACAAAAAAAAAAAAAAAAAAAAAAAAAAAAGAAAGAAAGGAGGAAAAAAAGAGGAGGGGGAAAAGAACTGGACACTTACTAACAAGAGGAGATTTAGGGTTCAACCTAAATAGATTGATATCAAATTTTTTTAAAATTTGTTATTGAAGCGCCAGATTCATCCCTTTCCTTCAAAGCATTTGTTTGTTATTCAGTTACCTTATGTATTAATTTAATTTTAATTTGATTCATTAACATGTGCTTCTTAAATTTTAAACGCTATTCTTCCCTACAGTAAGAAATTTATTTCTTTTAAAGTAAGTAGTAGTACCAGATGTCAAAAAGATATTTAAATTGATAAATTTTCAAAAATTCAATATTAGGTAAGCAGGGGCCTACCCGAAACCAAAAAACCTGGCAAGGGGTCTATGAGACAAAAAAATTTGAGAACCTCTGGTCTAGATGATGACGACTAACCATATTAACGATGGGTAAACAAATAAATTCAAAAAACAAGAATTGGACTAAGCTATGATGTTTCAAATGTCCTTTCGCTACTGGATTCAGCTAGCAAGTGAGGTACCTCCACACAAACGCTATCACAGCGCCATTGCCTTACGACTTCACAGGCCACTGCGAGACAGAGGTGTCTGCAACGAGCTTAGCTATCATATGATACCTTATTTGCGTCTTGGCATTAATTATTTTGTTCTTTTTTTTTTTTTTTTTTAAAAAATCGTTCCTCCTGCAATTTCTTCCACCAGTGTTATATATGGTACCAATAGGGGGCAGTATGTTTTTTCTTGGAGCACAGCTCCCCTTTTATTGGAACGACGTACCGTCTTATAGAGTATACAAGTTACTTACTTCATATGATGATAATCGTGAAACTTAGGCGAAGAAGACATCAACGGGAACTGATAGCCGGAATGGTTATTCACAGTAAAGAATATAGCAACGTTGAGCCACAGCCAGCATACAGACATGTGACTGCCCAGAATTAAGAATGAGGAGAGAACGGAGACAATGTTGGCGGAGATATGTTCCAAAGGATGACCATAGATAGCTGTGATAGCTATTGGGGCTGACCACTCGTGATGGCGCTTGTGAATATACTTGTAGACGAAAGGAAGGTGCAAAATCCTAAAAATTAAGAACAGTCTGTCACATGAATGTATAAGTACCTTTTTTAACATAACTATTTTCAGACTTTTTGGTGAATAGATTTCTCTCTGTTAGCAAAAATTACATCAGATTAGTATACGGAGAGTATCCAAAAAAACACGAACTTATTTTTTTTAAAACTTATTTATTAAATTTTTAAGTACAATCCCCCTCCCCTTTCAAGGACTTTCCACTTGCATTTTAATACACCAATCTAATCTTCTATCCTATTTTTCAAAGCATCGTTTAAATCCCTCTTTTGTGGTACTTGACAGCGCCCTCGTCGTTTCTGTTGTTGTTGATACTAATCTCCCGTCTGGTCAGACGAAGTCAGACTAGATTAGTTAAAACGTTGACTTTAATGAAATCCGATACTAGAAGTGGACTATAAGGAATATCTTGCCAGTTCTGCCCAAGGCAGTCGACGATTTGATGAGGTGACGCCTGTTCTAGCCTAGCCGGCATTTAGGGTAAATAGGAAACCTCTTATTACCTCTAGAAAAATTGAGACTTTTTAAGCGTCCATTGGCAAGTCAGGACCGACAAGTGTTGAACTGTCTGTCACAAGGAAGAGACAAAGAAAGAAAGCCTTGGTCTTTTCCCTTTATACCATTTATGAAATATCGGAGCATGTTCTTGTCGTTTCTTCTTCACCTTAGTAATACCAGCAAATTGCTTTTCTTTCATGTCTCTTTTCATTCGAGGGAACAAAACACATCGCACGGTCAAGTTTGTGTGAGTATGAGGGAGGTGAGGAACAGGATTCATACCATTTTTGATCTAGAACTGTCGCACAGACAGGGCCGTGTGGACTCGGGCATTGTCAAAATTAGCTGAAATGAACTCCAAGTCACTCCCGACTGTTCAACAACTTCCCCAATTGTCCGTCACCGATCTTCTTTGATGATTTCACGAATTTTTTCAATATTTTCACATGTTCGGGCCGTGGAAGGGTGACCAGAACTAGGTTTGTCATCAATTGCCATTTCACCATTTTTAAAACTGGAAAACCACTGAAGTGCTTGAGTTTTGTACTCCGGAGCACTAGAGTTTTGTACATTTTCATTGTACTCCGGTTTTAACATTTCAAGAGTTTCTATTTCGCTTGTTCGGAGCAAAAAGCAAAATTTCATCGCTGCTGGTTGTTCACGAAAATCAGCCATTGCAAAACCGATCACAGTTGTAGCTGTAGAGTCTGTCGAAATTAGTCCTTACCTTCCAAATTGATGGTACTCGGCCCACTGACTCAGGAATGTTAGTACTATGAGCTCCTAGTAGTAAAACGTGGTACAGCAAAAACTCTGCCCCCTACAAAATTAGCTCTGTTTCTTTTGGATACCTCCTCGTTCATAACAGTAGCTAAATGTCCATAGAACCCAACGAAAATACTAAGAGTTCATTTTAGCGTCTATTCAAATATAACGAAATTGTACGTAAAATTAACAACCCCCCAGTTAATCAGTTATAAAAAGGATACTTTCCTCTAAAATAAACTCTTCTATTGGTATATTATTTAAATATACATAGAACACATAATTTATTTTACGAGAGTGAAATTCAGAAAAATATACACACCTATGAACATAATAGAAGATAATTTCATTCATTACAATATGGAATGCAATTTCGAATGCAAGTCTTTGGAAAGAAGGGAGAGTTTTACCAGAATGATAACCTCTCCAAACCATTAAATAATAAAAGACAATTGCACAGGGAATGAAGATGAGTTGATTGATAATCACTTGCAGCGTGACTTTCAACACTTTGCTGAATGATACCTGAAAAAGCAAAACAAGAAACATTTATTGTTATATCTTGAAGAATATCGATGGAAAGAAACTGTTTTTACTAAATCGTAGCTATATACAGTGTGTTTATAATTAAACGTTTTCTATAAACAACGTTCTTCAGATAAAATTGATGTGGCCACGGTAGCCGAGTGGTATAGGTATCGGATCGTGGCTTGCCTGGTCACGAGTTCGATCCCAGTACCTCTAAAGACCCGCCGTGTAGGGCAGCGATGCACGTTAAATCTGTCGAGAGCTGAAACGTCCTCCCGTTGGTGTGGTGTGGTGGTTAGGAGAGGGGGGTGCCAGCTCAGGTGTCGTCTACGTCACTTGACCATGGTTCAAAATTACGTGGTCCGTCGCCAAAAGCCCTCGTGTAGCTGAACAGTGCGACGTTAATATTAAATCAAATCAAATCAGATAAAATTGATGAAGCAACTGCTTCCAAATTGGGTAAATAAACAAATGTACAAGATGCGCTTGAAGAAATTTAGAAAAAGGCTGTAGAATAGAAACTAGATGGTTTTTTCAAAAGGAAAAAAAGCAAATTTAATTAAGAAAATAAAACATGTGCGTTATCTAGAAAAAATTTAAAATTTGTTGAATATAGTTTTTGATTACTATGTAATGGACGTCTCGTTTCGTTCACTAGTGTGAGAGGGTCGGAAGGAAGATTCGACTCACATTCAATAAAAGAATATAAAACAACAATAGTATGTTTTGCCAAATGAAAATGTCCGAATCTCTGGTGGCCTATTTTAAACAATTTCGATTCAGTTAAGGTCTGGTAAACCTTTTAATCAAGGGAACAAAGCCTAATACTTTATAAACAGCATAGATGCAGTCTATACTAGCAGCATAGGACTTGGCATCAATTTGTTGAAAATTGATCTCAGAATGACGTGCCATTAGGGATATTACAACTGTCTCCAGAATGTCATTAATACATTGTTCAGCTGTTAAAGATGTAAGAAACTGTCTATAAATGATCTGCTGCCGTAACAGATCAAATTTCCCACCTCTCACTAGCTATTCCCAGTCTCAACTAAATGTTCCTACAAAACAGAATTGATTGGGAAAACTTACACCAATCACTCTACTCATGAACCCAATGGTCATCTATTTCAAGAATGAAGTAGGATGCACATTGCTGAACACTTTCAGGTCACTGCTAGCCATGATGATCGATTATGAAATTCCTCTAGGTGACTGTGTCGATGATGGTTGGTTAAAGCCAAACATTTTAAAGCCATTGTGAGCGTAACCACGTCACAGGGCAGGACCATGAACTCATGGAAGATTCCATGGGTAAGATGAAAGAGACTGTAGCACGTTGGATAATGGTCTATTTTTTGGCACTGTCTCTCAATCATACGATTTTACTTCACTTAGCCGTTCCAGGGTCTTCCTTCAATTAATTACTTGCAAAAATCGCTGCTTCCAGAACATTTGAGCAGCTATGTTGCTACAGTGCAATTAGGCACCTATTGTTTGGTATGACCAACCAACTTCACGTACCCCTACTATTTCCGTACCCTTTGAAATCGTTCTGTTATGTATAAGATCTTTCACGACATCGTAATAGCATTATTTAATGTATCTGAAGAGAACTGAAAAATTGGCAAAGCAAAAAGATAAACTGTTTACAAATATTACACAATACTAACTGTGCAGTAATACTACACGCTTTAACCGCAATATATAATTAATTGTTAAGTTTTTGTTAGGGAATTTGCTTGGGAAGTCAAAGATGATTTGATTTTTAGCGAAATCTTCGTTGTATTTATTTTTATCCTAGTCTTCTTACTTTTTACTCGTAAATGGATTAACCTCATGTAAAAGAAAGGAACTGGGTTTCATATCTTATAATATTTTACCTGAATGATGTTTTATTAGTTGATGTGAAGATTCAAAATATGACATATAATGAGTCTTTTTTTTAATCAAATCTTCCTACAGTTCACATTAACTAGGGAAAACTATTAAAATCACCTAGCATGCTGACACATTTTTATGAGGGTAATTCCAAAATCCGATTAGTTAATTATAATCTTTTTTTTGAGAATACAGTGAAATTAAGATGAATAATGCAAATTTGTAGATAATTCTTTTTTGACAAATCTATTACTAGTTCTGAAAATAGTTTTATGAATAAAAAGCATATTTATCTTAGGGAAAAAAATTAAAGAATATTTAAGATGGGACGTATCACAAATGTTCATAAGATACGTACAGGATAATCAGAATTTTTTTGTATCTTATACTTCTGTAAAAATTCCGGTTTTCCTGTCAGGTCAACTATTGTGTAACCTAATCCAACTATCCAGTAGAACAAGGTAGTTACAATAAAGGTACCTAAAATAAAAAGTGAAGCTATTATTTTAATGTTTTGAAACAATTATAAGTAAAATAAAATTGACAAACATTTCGCTGCACAAATTTACCGAATCAAAGTAAAAAAAAGTCTTACAGTTAAAAACATTTAAATATAAACATACTCTATTTCGAATGAATATCGAAAAATCAATATTCTGAACAGCACTTTTGCAATTTAGATTACCAATGAATTGCTTTGTGTTGTTAATGAAATGATTCCATTAAAAGATTTGTTTAGTAAATAATAAATCATAATTTTAAATGTTTAATTAATTTTTTAAAACTTATATGAGAAGATATAGTAAACAAAAACAAAAAAGAGCATGGATATTATTTACCCCACACTGCCAAAGCAAAATCGGATCCAAACAAATCGTAAACTGAATTCCACTGGTTCTGCAGAAAATTTCCAGATGCTTCCCAATGGTATTCAAAATTGCTACACATGATAAAAAGGAAAAATAACATGTAATATCAATTACGAAAGATTTACAATTGCAAATTTTATAATTAAAATTATGTTTTTTGATTTTAAATTCAACTAAGTTCCTGAGGAATTTTTATTTTTATCCCTCCCTAACGATTGGTACATTTGGTTCTTCAACAAAAGTGTTATTTCAAATTTTTTATAAAATTTATGTAAGTAATTTTTTTATTTTAACTGCCGTCATTTTCCCTTAAAACTTCTGTTGGAAACAGGATAAGCATGAAATTAAAACACATGTAGAAAATTCAATTTAGAAGCTCAAAAATGAATAAGTGTGATTATAAAACAACAGAATTAAAATCGTATTCACACACAATGATTTAAATTTCCGAATACTTTAATTTAATTAAAGAAGGGAAATGTCTATTTTAATACTCACAATAAATATATGTATATCTATACATACATATAGAAAATATTGTTTGTTAATAGGATGAGAAAAGAAACCCATGGAGGCTTACTTCTTAAAAAATAATATAAGAGTTAAAAATAAACGCGACCTAGCAACTACATTAACGATAAGAATTGATCATTAACTATAAATTTATAATTATTTTATTAGTAAATAAGATTAGTAATTTATAATGAAATTTGTCAAAATTAATTCGAAAATTTCAATTCAAATGTTTGTTAAATATCATTATTAAAGTTAGGCTACAAAAATGTTAATTATAGATCACGAGTTTGATATGTATATAAATAAAAGATTCTATATATATTTTTTAATTCAACTTAAGAATTAAAAAATATATAAAATCTTTAATTTTAGTCAAATTAGATTAAAAATAACTGAAAAAGGGATTTTCTAGACGGAAAAGAATATAAAAAATTACACTTACAGGGTCATTTTTACCAAGTTAATCCTTTTCTATCGAATAACTTCCAAATACGAATACATTTTTGGTCCAAAAGTTAAATAAATGCCAGATTTTAATCTTTTGCAGTACAAGAATTTTATCAATACAAGCGCATCAGACTGTTGTTTTGAATAATTTTAATGTTTCAATATCAAGGGTATAAGATAAAACTATCTCGATTTCTGAAAAAAAACAATGCTGAATGTCAGTGTTCTTTATCACCTATAAATATATTGCATTATCTTCTAATTTTTGCCGATAATGCTCAAAAATATTTATCGAGTTAAAGGTCATTGACATCGCACTTAGAAACAACAGATGAAACGCACGATAAGAATGAAGAATTTAAAAAAAAATTGAGTTACTTTTAAGGTATACGGCTACGTTAAAAACTTTAATTTTGGTGAAAATATCGAACTTTTTTATTTAACCAGTAAAATATTTGAAATAACAGCTTTCTGAAATTACTTTTCTTTTGAAGTTATATGTAGAAATGAAATTGTAAGCATTTCAATGTCAGATTAAAAATGTTTAAATGTGTCAGATTAAAGATGTTTTGAAACAGCAAGTTGAAATTTTTTTCTTCTATTTCAAAAGTACTCTCTTTCTCTCACCAAGCCTTCCAACCGAAACTGAACCAAAAAACACCAAAAACGATTATTTTGGTTGGAACGAAAACCAGAACCGCACCGAAAAAATGTCTTTTTATTTCGGTTCGATTTGTCTTCAGTCATTTTGTTACAATAATCAACTTATAAATATCTTCTAATTTATCGTCAACCATATAATGATCATCATTACACGTTTGTCTCGATATGTCACACTTCTCGATATCCTCTGTTTTGATGTTTACTAGTACTTTTCTGTTTCAATTTTGCATGAAACTACTTGTAGATGGCAGATTTAATTCAGTTGGAGGAACTAGAAGTATAGATGAATTTTTAAGAAAAATATCAGTCAGTTATATTTTTCGCATCTCAGTATGCGATCATTCACGGATGTTTGTATAGACCAGGGGTGGCGAACATTTATGAGTCAACGCGCGTGCCATTTTTTCTAAAGAAAAGCTTAATGAGGTATAGAGGTGGCGTCAAACAATTTTGATTTGTGATTATGGGGAAAATAATAACGTGTAATTCAAATTATATAAAATAACATTAGTGGGATTTCTGCTGTTGCAGATTAGACGACAAATAAATTATATAAGGATTGGGTAAGATGTTACTTCTAGTAGAATGCATGCTGTGAATTGGAGTCATCTTCCAAATGGTTTCAAAGCGAGTCTTTAATGTTATTCATCTCAGAAAATAATGACTCGTAGGCATAGGTCGATGAAAATATGGTCAAAACAACATGAGCCTGCTTCTTCATACAGTTAAACGTACCTGGAATCGCGAATTTCATGTTTCCAAAATTTCGTTACTGGCATTTTTACTTATATTGCTTGCTAATCTTCCTTGTTTCAATACATTTTTAAATCCTTATTGAACTAGACTAGAAATTAATAAGGTGCATTTTAAATTCTTCAATTTCCATCCAGTCGAATAGGGACAAGTTCAGTTTATAAAATCATGCCCCATCAGGGTACATAATAAACTTGAGCGTTTCTGATAATTCTTTGAACTGCGAAAATCTCACTGAAAATTCCTTGATTGAAGAATCAATCGTGGTTGATCGTTTTGATTGATGGTGTGCCCAAAATATTGTGCCACATGCCATCAATGGCACGTGTGCCAATGGTTCGCCATCCCTGGTATAAACTTTTAGATAGACAAACCGGAATCATAAACTTTGTTGTCAAATGCGGTTATGATAATGAATAACAATGTCAATGCTCGCTATTCTTTATCAACCGCTCGTATCGTGTGTGGTGGTTAATTGCCTCAATTCACATAGTGTATCAACTAAAAAAAAGAATAAAAAGTTCTAAATTTTGATAGATTTACATTTTTGTTTCTGATAGAAATGTATTTTTAGTGCAAATCAGAATATACATAAAATAAAATTATTCATTCGGAACTGAACGGAAAACCGTTATTTTTGGTGGAACGAAAACCGGAACGGAACTGATATATTTTTTTAAGTTGAACAAGAACAGAAAAAAATTTACAGTTGGAAGCCCAGATTTTAACTGTTCATATTAAAAAAAAAATTAAAAACACACAAAGATAATTTGTGAAAAATCTTCTTTCACACCTTTAGTAGCATAGATTCTGAAATATAAAGTGGCAATTACAGACTATTTCCTTTTTTGCTGAGCTACCTACTTTGATTTGTGTTTGATTTGACATTCTATCTTTGCATTTTAAAAACATTCTTAATTCTTTTTAAATTAATTATTTACGCTGTTTAAAAGCTTTTTAAAGTTTTATTTTTGTTTTGTAAAGTGATGTAAAAATGAGCAATTTTAAAAAAATAAGCGCCAATCTCGAAAAGGGAATTTTAATGACAATCGACACTCATCAGCTGATCAAACATTTAAAGATGTCAGCACGGTGAGTGAACTATGGGAAAAAAATTAATGAAAATTACAGTAACGAAGCAAGGGAAATCGTATTTTTAATTTAGAAATCCTAATCCTTTCAAGTGGTTTTGTAATTCTCAGTAACCCGTTGTTTTTAACACAATTTGTAGAACTAAAGGAAGAATCTATAGCTTTGGTTTTCTTTCGAATATAGTTCTTTGCAAAATTGTTGCTTCATCAATGGCTTTTCCAACGGCTCAAAAGGAAAATAAGATAAAAGAAATAAATATTTAGATGGATTCAGGCATGTGATTGGGAAAAAAGGACATACAGCCACACAAAAAGCTTAGTGTTGCATAAGATTGCAAAAAGAACCCCTCTTCGTAAGCTTAAAACGCGTAAAAAAGGACTGGGCAAGCTGATCGACAAAATTTAACAACAAAATTCAGAATTACTATGATATTGCAATACCAAGCAAAAGTGGTGATTTGGCGATAATACATAATGCTACTATAGCATCCTTTTATCATATCTGTTCAGTCGTAGCATTGTCAGTGTCTGAAAGAACAATTTAGTTGGTGAAAATATCAACGGGATATTGCTTGGAGGACAAAATTGTTTGAACTTATTTGGTATTTACAGTAGAACCTGTTTTTGTGCGGTTTTTTTCATGCGATTTTATTTTTTTACGATTTTATTTTTGTGCGATCTTTGTTTGTGCGGTATACGAATTTCAAGGGCTTTGGCGCATCTGTAACATTTTCTATCAAAAAATGTACATATTTTCACTTCAAGATACTCTATCCATTTGATATAAACGGTCTCTCGACAATGCACTTTCAATTGCTTGATCTCAACGCACTAGCAACACGCGCTTGATTGAAGATGAAACTTTCAATGACATTATCAATAATTTGATAGATTATGAAAACGGACAAGAAAAATCGGATTCGTCGAGAGTGGATAAGATAAAAGCAAAGATCCAGCTTTTCAACAAATCAGAAAAGCATTGTCTTAAAATAGATACCAATTCCGAAAGAAATTTGAAATTCCAACAATGACCTTGGATCCTACACGCCTGGTTATCGTGTTGTTTACAAGCTACTGAGTAACCGATTGTCTCACCAAAATTTATCACTTATTATATAGAGCGAAAAACATAAATCAATTGAAATAGTATCTTTAAGGCATCCGACTACGTTCGGAACCGTGATTTTGCAAAAGCGTATAAATGGATAATATTAATGATATTCAGTGTCACTTAGATTAGAAAATGTATATAAAATTGGTTTCAGAGTAGTGTTACAATAAAAAACTATTTAAGTACAATATTTTGACAAAAAATGAACATAGAATAACCCATTTTCAAAATATTCTCCTTTTGTGAAAAATGCTTCTATTATAATAATATTTTGCCTGTATATAGCTCAGACCTCTCTACAGAAATTCAACTAGAATTTTTGAAATACATAACTTATAAGTGGGTTTATCCATGTTTTACGATAACAGAGGGGGATAAATTTTAAGAAAAAAACGCCGATAATTATTTCAAATAGTTGTAACTCTGAAAATAATGTGAATTTTTAAAAAATCATAGTTTAGCCTCTGTACAGAGGTTTGAGCTATATACAGGCAAAATATTATTATAATAGATGCATTTTTCATAAAAGGAGAACATTTTGTCAAAATGTCCTTAAGGGAACCAGGACATGCTCGAAAGAGTAAAATGCCAAAATTAAGACCCTTTGTTTATGAGACATATATCATTTAAAATTTCCAATAGAGCTTAGATTTTTTTTTATGTCTATAATAAAGATAATTTAATTATTCTGTAGAACTACAAAAAATAACTTTTACTTCAAAAGTTTTTTTTACTACTTAATTTAAGTAATACATAATTTTTGAGAACTCGTAATATATACTTATGTTTAGGTACCATTTTTAAATAAGTATCCTTTTTTATGCAAAATATTTTTACACATATATAAAACAATACATAAAATACAGTGAAACTCTTTTAGTAAAATTTTAGTATAGTTTCTTTAAAAAATTATGAAACTTTGAAATTTGAAATTTTTTATTTTTCTGCTTTTTTTTATGCATAAAACAATTTTTAAAAAATTAGGCACTATTTTAATAGAAAAAATTAGGTTCACTACATGCATAGGCATCTTGTATAGAAGTATAAAAAATCAGGAATCATACAGTGCAATAGTTTTTTTTTAAAAATGTACCTAAATGCAAAAAAATATGCTTTTGAGAAAAAGTGAAAAAAACTAAAAAAACAATATTTTCACATATTATACACTTAATTAGTATTTCCTTGCCTATTTTTATATGACTAATAATAATCCTTAACCATTTTCTAGAGTTACAAAAAGTAATTTTAAATTCATATGTTTTTTTTCCCTTTGTTTTAGTTAACATGAACATAATTTTCGAGATCTTGTAATACATATTTTCATGTTTAGGTACCATTTCTTACAAAAATATTCTTTTGAATATACAAAAAATTTACAAATATATATAAAGTAACATATTAAACATAATGAATCTGTTTTTTAACTAATTATATATATAATTGCATAATTTCTTAAAAATAATCATAAAACCTTAAAATTATGAAAATCTTAATTTTCTTTTTTACATATAAAATCAATTTTCAAAAAATTAGACACATACTAAAAGATATTTTGTTCACTGTATGCACATATATCCTGTTTAGATATATAAAAGGTTTCAAACAATATGCTACAATAGTTTTTTAAAGTGTACCTAAATTTAAAAAATATTAAACATTCGAGAAAAATATAATAAAAACTTAACAAAAAATTTCTCCTTACATTATAAATTTGATTAATATTTCCCTGCTTGGTATTCATTTTCTTCATCTAAATTCTGTTTATCCATTTTCCTTTTAAAGACCTTCTTTTTTATTTCTGGCTTCCAATGACACTTTATTTACTATACGTTCAGCCTCAAAAATTCGTTTGTTATCAATTATAAGTAAGGCACGTTCCGTGTTGTATCCTGGTTTAATGCCCAGAGCTTCAAAGACTTTTATCCTACTTACATATCCATCGTTAAAACAAATTACAGCATCCATAACTCCAAATTTCAAAGTTTCAATGCCAACAAAAACTGTTTTAGGAATTCGCTCCCAAATACATTTGTTAAAACTTTCATTGGGATTTTGTGTTCTTCCATGAAGGCACTTTTTCAATAAGTCCTTCTCTGTGAGATCCCGAAACACTTTTTTCACTTTCAATAAAATTGACTCAGGTAAAGAATGCTTGTGAATATAAAATTCCCCGTAACAATGCTACGGTTATAACCGCACCAGCTATCCTCACCAAGAGGACACAAAGCGTGTTGAGGATTATCCTCAGTACTTAGTTTATGAAAATAAATAGCCCATATGGCTCTTTTCATGTCCTCCACAGATGACAAATTTTTACGGATTGCTAGCCCATAATAATGTTGGATTGAGTCCACTTCTTCAAGCGTTAGCCGTCCACGTCCCGAAATATTTTTCCCATCTGATAGCTTAATGCCTTTGCTCATTTTTAGAATGTTTCTCAGCCTTGTGCCCATACGCTTTTGCACATGGCCAACACATTCTAATTTTTCAACTTCTGTGTCGCCATATACTTTTGCTTCTTTTATAGTAAGAAATCCTTTCGAGTCCCCATCACCTAGATACTGCGTATAACATGCTTTTCGTGATGTTTCAGATCGCTGAAATATACTTAATACCCCCCGACATTCCATTCCCCCACTGAATCCTTCGTAATTTTTAGCACAATTTTCACATGGGTTTTTTTTACCCTTACATGAAGAACAATATTTTGTGAGAGCTTCAAAGTCGATAACCTTTCCGTTCTCAACAGACGTAGCACATACAACCCCATTTAATGAAGAATAGCCTCTTTTATGCCATGTGCCATCCACAGCCACAGCGATATTTGAATTATTATCATTCGCTATGACTGCTTCGTGAACAGCTGCATTCATGGAGTCTTCACTAATTGTTTTTAAAACATTTAAAAACAAAGAATTATGGCGTTCAAACTTTGCAGGTGGTGGAGGCAAATTCATGAGCCCACAGAATATTCGAGCAGCAGCTCCACCTTTTCCAATAGCTATCATTCCATATGTCAATCTTAGGTTAACATCATAACATTTATTTGATATTTTTGATGACATTGTGCTCGTCGATTCTCCACAGTTGTGACAAATTATTTCCAAACTCACAGCTAAACCTCTACGACTTTTAAATCTTCTCTCAGCTCAATTTTCTCTGAAGAACAGCAATATTTACAACATAAGAGATTTTTCATAAGGGAAGATAATAAATCCAGTTCAACGATTATGTTTACATTTTGAGAATCTTGTTCTTGTAGTAAATCCGGTATTTTAATTTTTCTCCTAGAAGCACTTTCCACGGAATTCAAAAGCAATTCTTCAGTCGATTTAGACTTTTATGTTGATTGCTACTATACTTCCTTCTGCCAAATTTTTTTTATTCTTGGCATAATTACTCGTTTAAAAAAGTTAAGATACTTTTAAAATCTTATGAATATTAATAATTATAAGTAAAAAATAAATATTTCTTACGAAAATTAATGTAAAATTAAGTAGTTGTATGCCACAAGAAACTTCGGAATAGACGAACTCGGTTCAAAACTTTGCCATAAACCGAAATTTAAAGTAAGAAATTTTGTCACACAGCTTGGAACAATAGCTCACGCACAAGCGTGGCTAAAAAGTAGCGGGGTTAACATTCAAACGAAAAAAAAACAATCAAAAAGTTAATATAGATAAAACACAGGGAAACTACATATTTAAAGTTCAAAGGGGCGTGGTCATTTATTTACATTTTTATTTTTCATATTTTAGGCTATTTTATCAACAAACATATAAGTATTATACATTTTTAGATTCAGAAAAATAAGCACTATTTTTTAGAACTAAAATTGAAGAATCGATTATTTGAAAGTACGAGGCGTGTCCGTAAAATAAGTTCCACGAATTTTTTCACATCAAAAAACTGGTTTAATTGCAAAGAATAGTACATTTTTGGAAAGTTCAGTCTTTCTTTTATTTTTCTACATAATCACCGTTGCGTTGTATGCATTTCTGCATTCTAGGCACCCACTTTTTCAAACCAGAGTGATAGAACTCTGCCGCCTGTCCGTGTAGAAAATTAACAACCGCGTTTTGCACCTCTTCATCTGTCTGGAATTGGGTTCCGCCAAGGTTTTTCTTCAACTCGGGAAGAGATGGAAGTCACTTGGTGCTAAGTCTGGGCTGTAGGGTGGGTGAGACACCATTTCCCATCCAAATCTTTCGACGAGGGCTGTGGTTCGATTGGCGGTGTGCGGTCGGGCGTTGTCATGGTGAAAAAGCACTCCTTTTGTCAGCATTCCTCTTCTCTTGTTCTGAATTGCACGTCTAAGCTTATTCAAGGTCTCACAGTACCGGTCAGCATTGATTGTTGTCCCGCGAGGCATAAACTCGCACAACAATACGCCCTTTCGATCCCAAAAAATGCTAGCCATGATTTTCCCGGCAGACAGGATTTGTTTGAACTTCTTTGCTCTTGGCGACGAAGGGTGTTTCCACTGCTTCGATTGCTCCTTTGTTTCCGGTGTGGTGTAGTGTACCCAGGTCTCGTCACCAGTAACAATAGAGTCCAGAAATTCCTCTTCGGTTGTTCCGTGAAAAGCGAGAAATTCTTCTGTTACCTTAAAACAATTTTATGCATGTATTCTAATATAAGTAACACTAAATATCATGAAAATTATCCATTTATGCGCCTTCTTAAAATCACGGTTCCGAACGTAGTCGGATGCCTTAAGTGACGGAAGTAATTTTGAACTATTTCATCACAAGAGAGAGAACTTTGAATTACGATGAGTAGCAGTGAGTTACGAATGTGCATTTTGAAAACTTCTTCATGGATACAATCAGAAATTAAATGTTTTTAAAATGTTTCCATGGGTAATTTAATTAATTATTTTGTTTCGAAGTATTTTCTCATAAATATCTTAAATAACTGACGTATTTTCTAATTGCGACTTGTTTTATGGGGTCCCTCTCCACCACATTAAAAAATTTTCTGTAGCAAGTCGAAAGAGTGGTTTTTATTATATGTGAGTATTTATGAACATTTTTTTTTGAGCGGTTTCTTTGTAAGCACTCCATATCAACCACACAAAACAGGTTTTACTGTATACAGTTTAATAAAGAGAGTGAGTAAACAGATGGGTTTGAAATTCCCCTTATGTCAGAGATTAAAATCTGGCATTCCTTCAACTTTTGCAACAAAAAATTATTCGTGCTTAAAAGTTATTCGATAGAAAGCGTTAGTTTGGGGGAAATGATCCTGTAAGTATAATTTTCTGGTAATTGCTTGTTTGAAAAATCGCCTTTTCCATTATTTTTAAACTGAATCCGGAAGAATTTTTTATTTACCGTAAAATCCGGCGTATAATGCGCACTTTGAACACAAAAAAATATGACCGAAATTTACGGGTGAGCGTTATACGCCGGGTATAAAAATTATAACTTTAAAAAAAGAGAGAGAGATAGATCAGCATAAAAAATTACGTTTCTACATAGATTGAAATACTGTTTATTTAAAAGAAATGACGTACCTAATGAACTTAAAGGGTTGTAGAATTGTAGAAGTATACTATGAAAAGTCTGAGACAATGCCTCGAATAAATCATTTCAAAACATAGGAGAATTGCATATGTACATTTCAGGTCCCTACGGCGAATATGCCTAAAAGTTTAAAATTTTAGCTTGAAAGTACAGAAGCGCGTTATACGCCGGATTTTACGGTATATATCAAACTCATCTCATTTTTCTAAGTAGTACCGTAATCGTTTTCTAAGTCGGATATTACCTTTCTTTGATAGAATTTTAAATAATTGAATATGATTTTAGTTCTGATTTTTTCTTTTTGTAATCTAACTAATTCATCAGTTGTAATATGTATGGCAAAAAATCCTGAAGGAGGACATCCGGGAATTCTAGAGGGTAATGTGCAGCAGGGGGACACTCTGTGTGTGTCAGAAAAAGAGCCAAAGCATTCTAAACTATTTTTTTGTTGTTGCTGTTGTTCTTTTGGCTGTATTCTCCAATAGAGAGAGAACATTCAATCCATACGATTCTGTTAGCGCTTTGTTTTCAACACATGTACACCACATCTACTGATTTTAATCCCGTTCAGGTAACTCCTCTTTGGTGTGACAATTTTTTTTTGCTTTAGAGCAGTGATTCCCAAAATGGTCTATATAGACCTCCAGGGGTCTATGACGACTAGCAAGGGCTCCACGTCATCAACAAAATGATTTGTGGGTCTATGAGGAGTAAATGGTGTTCTATAATAGTGGTTCGCATTAAACTAGATCATGAGTTTAATTTTAAAAGAAAATATAATCAAGGGGTAACTATATAGATTTTTTACCTATTTAACAGATTTATTTACTAAATTTAATGAGTTTAATTTGCAGTTACAAGGTGACATAATAAGTTTAATTAAAACAAGAAGCATCATTTCAGCATTATACTTGTTATTTTCCCCAAATTATGGAATACTTTGAAAAAGTTTTTAATTGCTTTTCCTAATGTGAAGGAGTTTCAGCGTGGTTGCCAATCTCGAAAAATAAATAAATAAGACTAGACACACTACTAATCATGGAGATTTATAGTTAAACCTGACAAGATTTATGCCAAATTTTGAAAATTTGTTATTGAAGCACCAGATTCATCCCTCTCATTAAAAGAATTCGTTTGTTGCTCAGTTATTCAGTTTATTTTATCTCAGTTTTATGAATTAATTAAATTTTTATTTAGTTAATTAGCATGTGTATTTTAAGTTTTAAACACTGTGTGTATTTCGCTACAATTAGAAATTTAAATCTATTAAAGTTGTTCTATACCAGGTGTCAAAAAGACATTTAAGTTGATAAATTTGCAAAAATTCAATATTAGGTAAGCAAACCTCTAATCAAAAAACATGACAAGTGAAACAAAAATATTTGGGAACCTCTGCTTTAGAGGTAGAGAAAAGGGTGACGATAGGGGGAGTGTGGGAGGAAGAGTTATACTCTAACGCTACACGAAGCTGTTGATGGTCTTCATAATTTTAAACCTCGTTCAATTGTCAAGGAAGACGCCCGAGTTTTGTGTATGTCTCTGTGGAACTCCTCTCCTAAATATCACGTCACATGATACCAAAGGGAGGACATTGAGCCTTGATAGATTTAACGTGTGTTGGCTCCTCTCCACGGTGGACAAGAGAAAGATAGAGAGAAACTTTAAAATGCTATGCATTTTTTTTCTCTCAAAAAATTATCTATTAATAATTTATTTATTCTGAAATATGCAATTTTCCATCAGTTTCTGAAAATACATTTATCTAGTTGGATAATCCCTTCGCGGGGTTTCAGATCTTTAAAAAATATATTGAAATATCAAAGGAAAAATATGTAATGCGAAAGAAATCGCAGATGATCTTTTGCCCTTTCAGATCCACGTATTTCATTGCATTAAAACTAATATACTAGTCTAGTTTTGAAGAAGAAAGAAGCATTTCCATAGAATTAACTATTACGTTCACAAATTAAAAATGGCCGGGGGATGGGAGTCTAAAAATTAGATGAAATATTTTGAATTTCTTCGTTTTTTCTGTGCATTGAAGCCTTCATATGGCTTCAATGTTCAACCAAAGCTTACAAGCAAATTATCTTCACGTGCGTTCTCTCTTCAAAAATTTGCAAGCGTATGCATATTTTATGTTAGAGTATCCGCCTTCCCTAAAATCATGATTTTTTTATGATTTTATTTTATAGACCCTCTTATTAGATTTATAAAAATACCAAGATTTTTATTTTCTATTCACTAGAATAAAATCTACAAGTGTTTTAGTAAAAGTAGATGCCATAGCTTTACATAAGATGTTAAACTTTAAAATGCGTTTTACTCGAAATATGTTTTTTGTTCGCAAAGTTCAAACGAAGACAGCGATTGCTCAAAAAGTTTTTAAAACAATTTTGTGTATCGGTTCTGTATAGCAGTAGAAATGTTTTAACTTTCAGATTTATCAATCACTGTTTTATTTCAAAATTTGCAGTTCTTTGTGTGAATATAATTACTGTTTTTTAAATCAATTTCATATAATAGCTAAGATAAAGTGCTCTAGTTTTTGTTAAAATTAAAATACCTCTTATCCTGCAATTCATTTCAAAAAGAATGACGAAGAACTACATCAAAATTGAAAAATTTAGAATTTATTAATTTACTATTTGTACACAGAGTGGCCCCGTTTATGTAATTTTTTTGTCAATTTTTACCCATTTTTTACACACACTTATAAATGTATCTGAAATGCACAATGTGTTTCTTACTTAATTTAACAGTACTAAGATAAGAAAAAGTTAAAACCTTATGGCAGTGGTTCTCAAACTTTCACTACTGGCGACCCAATTTTCAATCATAATTTTTATCGCGCCCCCCCTAAAAATAATAATGTATTGAATGCAATAATAATGCACTTTGACGCTAAGGTTACAATACGATCATAATTATAAACCGTACAAATTAACCAAGATAAGTATTAAATTTTGTATATGTTACTTATAAGTAATATTTTTTTTTACTTTTTAGTTCGATTCACTATAAAATCGTGTTTTATAGTTTGTTTTAAAACTATAATTTATTTTATAGTTATTTTTACTATACACGATAAAAATCACAATTCCAGTGAATAAATTAATTAAGAGAAAATATACTTACCTACTTTCAAGGACTTTTTAATTTTTCTTAGAAAATTTGAGAAAAAATCCAATAAAACTAAAGAAAATGTTCCAAATGTGCGTGTGCTTAATAAAGGACAAATCACATACACTTTTCGTTAGCAACACAAGAACGTTATTTTCAAGCTAAACTGTCATATTTTGTTTATGTTTTTGTAGTTTTGCTATTGTTTGATGATCTACAAATAGAATTTTGAACATTTTCTTCTTTGTGTCTTTTTGACAAGGCAAAGTGGTACATTATGGCTTCATAGTTTTCTTCATAGACATCTTTAGGCAGCTTTTGAAAATTTCAAATCAACTCAAACGTTTCATGTCTAACGCTTTTCTGATATTTACTTTCGCTATCTTGATTAATATGCATTATTTCAGTAGGTTCTTCAATTGTTTGATCAGTTACAACTTCCTTCAATAGGGATCACAGATGCCCATTTTTTTAATATTCTGCTTATTTACATTTATAAACCATTATAAGTCGTACAACACAGCAATCAAAACTACAAAATTGTTCATGGGAAACGTGTAACATGTTCTAAAAATAATTGTGTAAAACGTTTTTATGATGCATTATATGTTTCAAATACTCATGCTTATCCATATATCATAAAACTCTTTCACATGGAAAAAGATGAAACAGAAATATATTATATATATTTACAGCTTCCCTAAAAAAAAAGACGGAGATAAACATTCCAGTAAGTTCGAAGGTCAGCTAAAGTAATATTTTAGGTTAAAAGAAACGTAATAAAAAAATCTCTCATCGTTTGATATCGTTAAAAGAAACGTAAAAAAAATCTCTCATCGTTCTCATATTGACCGCAAAGCAAACAAATTTTTTTTTAAAATTTGGTTATAGGATCAAAGATGGCTAATGAGCGTTTGAAGTGGAATCATTTATTTTTGATGATCACCAGATGATAAAAATAAATTATATCAGTGTAAATGTGTATTTTTTATTATGTCAGAAGGCATTTTGTTTTACTTCATTCCAAAAAATTATTTTTTTAAACCTTTTATTTTCAATATGCTCGCGCCCCCCTCGCAGGGTTACCGCCCCCCAGGAGTGCGCACCCCACAGTTTGAGAAACACTGCCCTATGGGCATGTCATAAAATTCTATACAAAATTTAATACTTATCTTGATAATTTGTACGGTTTATAATTAAAGTCGTATTGTAGCTTTACGTCAAAGTATAATATTGAATTCAATTCATTGTTATTGTATGCAGAGGGGGGGTGAAAATTATGATTGAAAATTGGGTCGCAAGTTTCGAAAGTTTGAGGACTGTGATAAGCAAAGATAAAATTAACACATTGTTCCAATAGATCGAGATAAGCTGTTTATCTCATACGCTCGATATTTTGTGTCTTAGAAAAATTATTGTAAAACCACAAACCAAAAGATCTTGTAACGAAAAAATTCCTCTTATAGTGTCGAAGACTAAAATCTGGCATTCCTTCAACTTTTGCATCAAAAAATTATTCGTGCTTGGAAGTCATTCGGTATAAAATGATTAGTTTGGCGAAAATGATCATGTAAGTATAGTTTATTGGTAATTGCTTGTTTGAAAAACTGCTTTTTTCATTATTTTTAAACTGAATCCAGAAGAATTTTTTATTTACTGTAAAATCCAACGTATAGCGTGTTCTTTGAACACAAAAAGTATGATCGAAATTTACGGGTGAGCGTTATACGCCGGGTATAAAAATTATAACTTAAATAATAATAATAAAACAGAGAGAGATCAGCATAAAAAAAGTTACGTTTCTACACAGCTTGAAATACTGTTTATTTAAAAGAAATGTCAGATCTAATGAACTTAAAGGGTTGTAGTTGTAGTCTAATGTCTGAAAAGCCAGGGATAATCTTCAAAAAATTTCAAGATTATCTTGAACAGAAAAAATTTTATTTAATAGAAAACCCTTTCACATATCTTCCAAAATGAAAATCTGAGAAAAACACATTTAAAATTTGTAAAAGCATAAAACAGAAACTAATAATGTCTGTAAATCTCTAATTTTTTAATCCGTTTTTTACCAACTGAAGAAGGTTGTAAAATAGCTTGTAATTTTCTATGCGACAAAAATCATTTTAACCTATAATTATATCACATAGGAGCTAATCTCTAAATTCAGTGTAATGGTATTAATAATAAATCATTAATATTGTTGTTACTAAAATCAATAAATGTATGAATCAAAACTTGAATTTTACTTTACATAGCAAAGAATTAGTCTAATTATCATATATCACTTTGACACTATTGATACTGCAATTCATGGTTAGCTGTTCTGTGATTAAATGGTTTAATTTTTTGGATAAGTATATAATTATCTTTTTATGGATAATGTCTAAGAAAAATAATTTAAATTAATTATTTATAAAGTTTAATTTTTAAAATTGGTCTTTTAAATAAAATAACGTGGTATATATATACATATACATTACATACTTTCAATAAAAGTATATTAATCACTTGAATTAATGAAATTATATACTGATGTATAAAACAACACTTTGTTATAAGCAGATTTCAGCCTTTATTAGTATACGTATTGTTATGTTACTAATAATTTTTGAATTGTGCGTTCATTGAATCCAATAAATTTTTAGTTTCAGATGCCGCTGTATAATCATTTACATTAATGATTTCTTCTAGGTTATTACGAGTTTGTTCAAACACTGCTTTAACCAAATCTATTTTAGCTTCCCAACGGGTATCGCAAGATTGTCTTAGAGTAATACTTAAATGCTTTTGTAGAATTTCCCATCTTCGTAGATGCAGAACATAAGAATAGAAATATCTCCTCCCAATTTTTATTGAACATTTTAGTGGAAGTGACATCACAAAATAAAAAATTAAAAGATGATAGGCAAGGCGGTAGGTTTAGAGCAATTATTCTAGATCTTACACCTTTATATTTCCATTTCATAATGCTACCCTTTTGTCATATGTCGACAATTCAAATCTAATTCTAACTCCCTTAACCTTTTCACAAGAGTTTTTTGCTATGCCTGGTGGCCGCGGTAGCTAAGTGGTTATGGTCACGAGCTCGTGGCTGGAGTGTCGTGGGCTCGAGTCCTGTTGCCACTAAAGACATGCCGTGTAGATGAGGCCATTCCTCCCGCTGATGTGGTAGTTAGGAAAGAGAGGTTCCAGCTCAGGTGTCCTCCTCGTCACTCGACCGAGGTTCAAAATTACGAGGTTTGTGATCAATAGCCCTCTTGTTGCTTTGTAGAGCAACGTTAAACATCAAATGACAATTCCGGATTTTTCACCCACTAAGAACGTATACACACCACAACAATAGTCTTCAAACTGTGTTCCACGGAACCCTGGAGTTCCACGATACATTCCCAGGGGTTCAACAAGTCACAATGTTGCAAGTCACAACAAGACATTTGTTGGGAAAACACCTACAATGAGAGAGAGGTAACGACTTATTGACCGATCAACAGATTTGATGTCCAAACTCTAAATTTAAGCAAGAATAGCTCTTAAATGTTTTGTTGCAAATTCATACAAAATACTTAGTATTCCTCTAAACATTTTAATGCCTTTTAGAACAATGTGTACAAATGAAAAATATTTCTTGGCGTAAGTGGTTACAGAAATAAAGTATAGAAATAAATTAAGCTCGGAATATATAATGCGATTGCAGTTAATTTCAATGGGCTTAGACTTCCGACGGTTTGTGTGAAAAAATCAAGCACACCTTCTAGTTACTAAACATAATGCATGGATGGGTGAAACCTGGATCACAGATTAATATTATTAATTAGTAAATTATATTAAAAGTAGATTAAAATTTTTAATAATCGATGTAATACTTTTTTTAATTGCCTTTACAAAAAGTGTGTGTGGAATAGGGTTCGACAAAAATACTTTCTAGATCTAGGGCAGTGGTGGACAACCCGTGGCATGGTGGAGTTGTAACGGGGGCACGTGTAAAAATTAAAAGAATTTTGAATACATAATAATAAATAATTTTCTACAAAAGTCTCAAAATTTGGATCAAAATATGTTTGCTTTTTTGTATAAATGTTTTCTTCTATGAACATAATAAAATAAATATTACTCATATAACTGGCTGATGCGCACTTATAATAACCTAATTTTGTTAGTTTCTGCAAAAATTAATCCTAATATAGATAATTTTGTGAAAAAAAAAGAGTAATTCTCAAAAGCCACATTAAATAAATACTAACTGTTTAATAATTATTTAAAATTAAATGTTTCAAGTTACTCATTTTTATTTTGTACCTAACTTAACTGAATTGAACCTGTAAAAAGTTTATTAACGATAAAGCCTATAAATTTGCGCTTAATCTTATTTTTAAATTTCTTGCACTAAAAAAATGTGCTATTTGCGTAAAAATTCCACAATAAACCTATAAGTAACATTTTTTTTTTTACTTTTCCGTATTTGTTTGATGGTAATGTTGGAAGCGGCACTCAAAATTATTTTTATGAAATTATGGCACTCTTCGCAAAAAGGTTGGTCACCCGTATTCTTGGGGTTCTGTGAGTAGAAAAAGTTTGAAGACCACTGTTCTAGAATAGCCCCTCTATCAGTGCTAAAAATAGAATTCCCCCTCTCCCCCCATTCCTCAGCTGTCATGTATAGCTTCCTTCTTCCGACCATTCTAAAATTTAAGCAAAAAGTAACAGTCAGCTGATCTCAAGGTCACTTGACCGTTTCCTATTCGAAAGGATGTCATAGGGAGTGGTTTCTTGACGGAGTGTAGGGTTACTTTATTTTTTAAACCCCCATTTTTTTCATGTAAAAAAAGCAGAATTAGTGTTTCTGAAGTTATTAAAGTCATTATTCGTGTAGCAAAACATTTTTTTTCATAAAATATAATATTATTAATGTGTATTTAGGCAGTTTATGCGGTAATTTTATTCTAAAGTAATGTTTTAAAACTTTTGTACTTAGATTGCATACATGTGGTGCCATCTGCAGACTTTGTAATAAAGCTTGCCAAATATGGCGTCAGAAAATTCTGGAAGCAAGGATATATGTATTTTTCGTAATTTAAAATTTTTCTAGACTATTTCTGACATTTCTACATTTCAAGGCGGATTAGCAAACATTATTGAAGAAAGATTATTTATAACCTCTTGAAAGAGGTCTTCGAGGAAAGTGTCATTGAATGATTCATGTTTATTGGTATTTTTTAAATACAGCACTTTCATGACAAATCAAATAATTACTGAGATTCATGTTTATTTTTCACTACAAAATAGTCAACCTCTCAATCGTCATGAAATGATATATTTTCTTCGAATATTTTTCGCTCGTAATATATGAAAGATAGTTAAAAATTAGTTCCACCCATAAAATTGTCGCCACACCACTGTTGTCTGTTATCCCTAACCGTAACCATCCCAAACAGAAAAAGAATATCAATTCGTACCCGTACGCCACCGACAGCAAAAAGCGAAATTGATATATTTGATTTCTTGACAAAAAATTTTTCCCACTACATTTTTAATACAATGTTCTTAAACAAGTGAATTTCTCAGAGCAATGTGCCGTGACCTGGCCATTTAAGAAGGCTTGGTGGGCCACAGGTTGAGTATAGCTGCTGTAGAAGGTGTGAAGACCTTCTGAGATTTATTAAGCAAATTTTGCAGTTGTATCCTGCATTTCTAAGGAAAAATTTCATCACCCCTGTTTTGTCTTTGAGACTGATAGCATAAAATTCTCTAATCCCAATCTACTTAAAAATAATAGTTTTAAAAAACTAAAAAACACGTTTTATAATTAATCGAACAAAAAAGTGCAAAATAATTCTTAATATAAGAATAAAATGATTAACAAGAAAGTTAAAGCCATTGTGGTAAAAGCATGGAGTGTGCTTTGTACTATATTTTTACACTAACTGTGTATTTCGGAATAGAACTATTAAGAAATTATAACAATTAATACCGAGCACCCACAATTTTACCACTATGTCATTATTTTTCTCGTTAATCATTTTATTCTTACTTTACGAATTCTTTTTTTATTTTTTCGTTCGATTAACTATAAAAACGTGTTTTTTAATTTTTTAAACTATAAGTTATGTTTCATTTTTTTAGTTCGATTTACGATAAAAACGTGTTTTTTTTTTTTTTTTAACTATCATTTATTCATTGATGAATTAATATTTTTTGTTTTTTGTAATTGTATTAACCATGGACGTTTTCACTTTAGGCTTATACACTGCTGGACAATTGCTAAGGACGGATAACACTATCATCCATAGCAACCACAAAATGAAAGGAAGCAAAATGTGGAAAATTAGAATAAGTGCGGGATATTAGTAAGAAGAAGTATGAGTATGCAAATTTTTTTTCCACATCTGTTCATCACGTGAAAGCGTTCATAAGAGCTTTAAAGGTTTTGACGCGTGTGGACAGTTGTTGTTTCAAGTCAAAGTTTTACAGGAAAGATTTAATAGACGAACTTAAAATTTTTGGCATGTCTTCCCGACATCACATAGATGATTTTATGCGTGGCCGAATTATTGGAAAGATCGAAGAAGGGCGAAAAATAACAGATGTTGCCAGGAGTTCGACATCGCTCACAGCGTTGTTTCACGGCTGTGGAAGTCATTTAAAACTACTGGAATGTGTAGTAGACGGCAAGGGGAGGTCGTGTTAGAAGTACGACGCCTGCAGAAGACAGATATATCGTCCTATCAGCAAAAAGGAACAGGCGCACCACACCTCAGCAGGTGGCAAATCAGTTTCTTGCTGCCTCAGGAAAGCAGATCTCCCGAAAAACTGTTGCCAGACGTTTGAGGGGAGGAGGACTATACGCACGCAGACCTGTTGTGTGTGTCCCATTGACCAGACAGCACCGTACTGCCCGTTTGGAATGGTGTCGTGAGCATCACAATTGGACTGAACAGGACTGGGCATGCGTACTATTCTCAGATGAGAGTAGGTTCAGTCTGTCATCGGATTGTAGACGCCAACTGGTCTGGCGCGAGAGTGGTACTGCTTATCGTCCAGAAAATATCCAGGAAAAGGACCGATATCCGACATGCAGTATCATGGTGTGGGCCGGCATCATGATCAATGGCCGCACGCCCCTACATGTGGTTGCGAATGGGACTATGACGGGCCAACGATACATTGATGAAGTTCTACTTCCTCATGTTCGTCTTTTCCGTGGTGCTGTCGGTGATAAATTTGTTTTTATGGACAACAACGCAACATGTCATCGAACACTCGCTGTTCAGGATTGTATAGACAGCTAGGGTATTCAACGTCTCGTATGGCCAGCGCGTTCTCCAGATCTAAACCCCATTGAAAATGTGTGGGATTCTTTGGGGAGGCAAGTTGCTGGTCAAAACTATTCTCCGACAAACAAGAACACCCTCATCCGTGCACTCACAGAGGAATAGGATAAATTGCCTCAACAGCTGCTGGATAATGTTGTGCAAAGTATGGTACGACGTGTGGAATGCTGCATCACACTCCACGGTGGACATATCCCGTACTGATATCTTTCTTTAAGGTGCCTGCTGACCTTTAGGTGCATTGTTCCATTTCTCCGTACGCAGATCAAATGAACATGTTTTTTTCTTTCAGATGTTTCACAGCTTTTGTACTTTCCAGAACAATAAATATTCTTTATTCTAATGTCTGAACAGTGTGGCAACTATATTTTATCCTACTAGGCCTCATGTCTCGCTTAATGTTATGCTACATAGCAATTTGTGATCCGTCCTTAGCAATTGTCCAGCAGTGTAATTTAAACTTTTAATCTCAAAATCTGGAAATGGGAAATTGTTAATCCTGACGATCCTGTGATCAGGACAATGGAACAAAATTATTTATTACATTGTCATCGGTCCTTGACAAGTGTAAAAAATTTCGAATTAATGACCTTTTAAAGTGTGTGCTTAGTGCGTGTGAGGGTGAATACAAATGTGTGTGTGCGCATGTGTGAGTGCGTGTATGTGTGTGTGAATGCGTGTGTGTGTGAGAGCGAGCGAGAGAGAAATAGAGGAAGAGAATGAAAGAGCTAACAATTAATTACTTATTTATTACCTGAAATTTGTAATTTTCCACCAATTTCTGAAAATATATTTGTCTAGTTAAAGGATTCATTTGTGAGATGTCAAGTCTTCAAAAATGTATTGAAATATCAGATGGGGAAAATATGACGTGAAAGAAATATTCAATATAATTCTTGCTCTTTCAGATTTATTTTATTGAATTTAATGTACTAGTCTAGGTATGCTGAGGAAAGTAAAGTTTCCATATATTTAATTTAGCGTACAAAAATTCAAAATGGCTGTAGCAGATGGTATTCCCAAAACTATCTCACATATTCTAAAATTCTTTGTTTTACTCGTACGTTGAAGCCTTTGTTTAAATTCAAAGGGCAAAGCTTATAAACAAATTATCTTATTGTGCATTCTCATTTCAAGGATTTACAAGATTATGCAAATTTTAGTCAATATGATGATAAGCAAAGATGAAATTAACACATTGAACATTAACACATTAACACATTGAGATAAAAACAACATCATATGCTTGATATTGTAACACAGAAATTATTGTCATATAAATCAAAAGCGCTACTGAAAATCATTTAACAATTGTTCCAAACAGTAATTCGAACTTGGAAGTTGTTCGGAAGAAAAAGAGGGAGTAGTTTGGTGAAAATGATCCAGTAAGTTAAATTTTTTTTGGTAATTGTTTGTTCAATTCCTACACTATTAGATCACACAATCTCTATATATTTATTTATTTATCTTGGTGGAATTTTCAATCGTTAATAAAATATATTTTAAAGCGCTCAATTGTGCTGAGATTTTTGTACAGGTTGGTTTATTTTGGATGACAATACAATAAAATAAAACTTAATTGATTAAAACTAATTATTTAAAGAATTACAAATGCAACCACGTTGGCATCATTTTTGGTGACTTAGCGACTCTTTTGACGACTTGTGTCAAAACTTGAAAAGGTTTTTTTCTCACGTTTTAAAGTATTCAGTTGAACTGATATTTATATTGAATGACAATACAATAATATAATAATAATTAATAAAAATAATTGATTAAAACTAATTATTTAAAGAATTACAAATACAACCACTTAGGCGTCATTTTTGGCGACTTGTGTCAAAACTTGAAAAGGTTTTTTTCTCGCGTGTTAAAGTATTCAATTGAAATGAAATTTATATACACGATTGTTTTGGATGACAATGCGATAATTTAATGATAATTAATAAAAATTAATGACCATTTAATGTTGTGATTCTGTCATAGGTATATATATATTTTTATTAATTGTAACTATTTAATAAAAAGTAGCTAAAATAAAATTTTTCTTTGTTGATCGAAGTAGGAATTGACTTGAAATTTTTTTCTATATTACTTGTTTAATATATATAATTGCGTCTTCCATTTTAATATTTAAAATAAGTTTGGTAACTCTAAGGATAAATTCAATTTAAATATATAGAATGTAGGTCAAACTCGTGGTCTACAATGAATATTTTTGTAGCCCAGCTTATACGAGCTCGTATGTAACAAATATTTGAATAAACATTTTACAAGTTTTTTTTGACGTCCAGTATGAATATTTATCAGTAATACAATTATAAAAATTGGTAAAATATCTGTTATTATTGTTTAGCAAGTTGATCATTCGCGTTAATCTTATTAAATTACTATTTAAAGAACTAAACATCTATCTTTGTTTGTGTTTGCATCTTACATATAATTAATATACAATATTTTCCATGAATAAAAATTATTTTGCGTATAGATCTCCGTAAAATACTAGATTTCTTAGTATTATCTAAGTCCTATTTTATACGTATTTAGAAATGAAATTTCCTTTCTTAAGGGGTCACAGGGGTGTTAAATTTCTCTAGGGGTCTGAAAATATAAACAATTTTCAAACAGGTATAATTTCTTTAAATTTAAGTTTAATAATTCGAATCTTTTACACATTACTTATAAAGAAATGGGGCTTCAGAAAAGTTTAAAATGTTTAAAATATAATTATAATTTTAAAAATTATAAGCATATGAAAATAAGAAACATTTCTATAAGAAATATTTATTAAGTTTTACGTCGCGCATGCTATTTTCTAAAAGAGTAGGTTTAATTACTAGCTATATATAAATTGATTTATAAAGACAAATGTATTATTAATACTCTGTAGCTACTTTTAAATAAATAGAATAATAACTTACATATTTTAATAAATAAAAAAATTACATTTTTAAATAATATTTAAAAAATTGCAATATTTTACAAATATTTTGAAATACAAAAGATATATAATACTAAAATTAGGTAGGGCTTAAAGAGTATGATGCATTGTAAAGTGATCTGTGTAAAGTTTTGTACATCAGAGGCTAATATTTTAGAAAATAGCGTGCGCAAAGCAAAAAAATACTTAATATTTATTATAGAATTTTCATATGCTTATGACTTTTAAAATTATTATTATATTTTAAACATTTTATACTTTTCTGAAGCCCCATTCTATTTTAAACAATATGTAAAAGATTAGAATCATTTAATTTAAATTTAAAAGAATTATACCCGTTTGAAAATCGTTTATATTTTCAGACCTCTAGAGAAATTTAACACCCCTGAGACCTCTTAAGTGGAATTTCAGACATTCAGAATTTCAAATTATTTTGAATATAATTCCTATTTCGATTCTTTTATTATTAAACTATAGAGCTTATTCATTTTTGACTTTTTGAATTGTTTTTTTGCTGTATGGGCTTTTATTCCTTTAATATCCCTTTTACACAATGAGAATTCTAAAAAAAATGGTTGTAATAAATTAAAAATCTTTACTATAATATCAATTTAATAAAAAAGGAGTATAATTGATTTAACATTTCCAATGTCAAACTAAATGTATTTATTGTTAGAAAGAGATCAAATTACAAAATTTTTTCAAGCATATAGCTGATTTTAACAACTAAACAACAATATTTTCATTATAAAATTTCTTAATTATTTTGGAAGCAATTGTAAATGTTCCATAATTGATATTACGTACCATTTCCCCCTTTTTTTATTTATAGCAATTTTCAATACTATTGGGAAACATCCGGAAATTTTCTTCAAAATCAATGGAATTCAATTTACGAATTGTTTGGATCCGATTTCACTTTGGTAGTGTGGGGTAAATAATATTCACGCTCTTTTTTTTATTTACTAAATTTTCATAAATAAGCTTCAAAAAGTAAATAAATAACTTAGCATATTTACTCGAATCTAAACTCCCATCGATTCTTAGCCGCACCCCAAATTATCTACACGTTTTTGAGAAAGGATAAAAGAATGTGTAAATGGTTCATCTATATCCAATACTTGAACATTTACAAGGAAAATTTTTTATCATTTTGTTCACGCCATCGACGTACATTTGTTTCATTCCTGACAAATTTTCAAAGGCTGCTGCTTTATTTTAACTTTTTTCTGCATATTAAAATTGCCTCCCTTTTCATACTTGAGTCATAGCGAACTCGTCTTGATGCTGCTACCGATATCTTTGATGTTTAGGTGATTAAGCGCATACAAAAAAAAAAAGATTTCCTAAATATGAGCAGATAATGCTCTTTAGGATAGATTGAATGTTGGAGATAAATTGTGGAATGGGATAAGTCACCGATGCAAGTATCCAGAATGGATGGTATCATTTTTCCTTTTGAAAAGGGGGATTCAATTTCCTTCTATCTGTTGTGCCTTCGATTCTAAGTCGCACCCAATTTTCAGTAGCATTAACACTGAAAAAATAATGCGGTTTATAGATTCGAGTAAATATGGTATTTTAATGAAATAATTTCCTCTATAAGTAACGTAAAGTATAAAAATATAATTCTGAATATTAATTTTTGATATTCATTTAAAATAGAAATTGTGCATTCTAATTATTTAAACCATAAAAGTTTTTACCGATTCTTCAAATTTGAACAAAAAAAAAATAGTTCTCAATTTTATTTTACTTGTAATTGTTTCATAAAAAATGCACTTCTGCAAAATATACTGATGAATTTCATTAGAATTGTTTCATGATATCGATATAAAAGCTTCACTTTTTATTTCAGGTACCTTTATTGTAACCACCTTATTCTACTGGATAATTGGATTGTGTTACACATTTGTTGACCTGACTGGAAAACCGGAATTTTTACAGAAGTATAAGATACAAAAAAACGCCGATTATCCTGTATGCATTTGATGAATATTTGTGGCATGTTCCGCCTTAATTAAGGTTTGATGCAATGGGCTCAATTCATGACGATCACATGATAATGACAAACACTTGTTCTCCATTGAATTCAAAACAGACATCAAACTAATTGTACTTGTTGTTCTGTTTGTAAAACTTTGATAAAATTTAAGATTTCATAATTAGGTTATTATGTTCAAATGTTATGAAAAAAAATTCTTCAAATGATTATAAAATTTAAAAAAATTCTATTTTATGCTTATATTTTTGAATAAAATACTTTTTAAGAGAAAGTTTGTGAAAAGATCAAAAGTTGGCAACAATGAAACGCATCGTCTGATCAGCTGGAGACACATGATTGCTTTTATACTGTGACTATGACGTCACAAGAGGTTTTGAACTGATTTTCTAAAGACACGGGGTTATCATTATCATGTGACTGTGACGTCACATGAATTGAGTTCATTTAAAACATTATTATGTTTTAAATAAATACATGTGTTTTAATCCTAAAATTATTTTCATAGCTAAAAATAAATTTGTCGAAAAAATAAATAGTTCACAAAGAGTTAAAAAAATATTTTTCCTCGTTACTCGTTTTAATTTTGTGATATTATATATAGATTGTAATTATAATTATTTTCATTTTAAGGTATCCGACTACTTGCGACAACTTTTTTTTGGAAAAATGGAGATATGGGTTTTTTTTTGTGATTTTTATATTTATTTAGTATATTTTAAGGAAAAAATTCTAAAATTGATAAAAGAAAAAAAATTATTGTAATTAAAATGGGAAAAAACTAATAAAAATGTACAAAAAATTACATAAACGGGGCCCGCTCTGTACAAAGATTTTATGGACAAATTCTCAATTTTTCAATTGTGATGTGTTATTTTATTATTCCTGTTTGAAGTGACCTTCAAAGTAAGAGATATTTTAATTTTTACCAAAACTAGAGAACTTTATCTTAGTCATTATACGAAATCGCTTAAAAAAACATTGACTATATTCACATAAAGGACTGAAATTTCGAAATAAAACACTTATTGATAAATCTGAAGATCAAACACTTTTACTGTTATCCAGAACATAAGCAAAAAATTTCAGCCAATTATTTTTAAAACATTTTGAGCAATCGCTGTCCCCATTTGAGTTTTTCGAAAAAAAAAACACATTTCGAGTAAAACGCATTTTAAAGTTTGACACCTTGTGTAAAGTTTACTAAAACGCTTGTAGATTTTGTTCTAGTGGAGGGAAAATTAAAAATTTGGTATTGTTATTAAGCTAGTAAGATGGCATATAAAATAAAGTCATTAAAAAATTTGTCAATTTTTGAAAAAAATCATGTTTTTAGGGTAGTCGGATACCTTAAGGTTACAATGCATAAAACAATGAGCATTCTTGTTTTGATATTTAAATAATCTTTCTTAGTTAATACGAGGTAGATTCAAAAGTTTCCGGAACTGAGTCTATAACTTAAAAAATATTACCAATTAAATTGCTCTGAAACTCATCCTCTTTTGAAATAAGACCATTAAGCAACAACAAACTTATTACATTGCTTGTAAAGGTAATCGAAACATTTCTGGAATCCATTTTTAGCCATGTCACTTAATTCATCCTGTGATGCACTTTTGATTTTATTTACAGATTGGAATCAACGACCCTGAAAGTGACGTTCTAGTTCTGGTAAGTCACAGGAGGCTAAATCAGGGGAGTAAGGAGGCTGTGGCAAAGCAGTTGTTTTTGTTTCCACCCCGTCGTTGTTTTAAGCCTGTTCTAATGAGCCGCCGCAGAAATCTTCTCAAAGTTTTCAGCGGTATGAGAAATCCGCCGACATCCAGAGCGTTCCGCGTCTTCAAGACTTTCTCTGCCTTCTCTGAAGCGTGGATGCAATTCAAAATCTTGCATTTGCAATAAAGTATCATTGCTGTACATATGCTTCAACATTTTGTCAGTCTCGTAGCCACAAAATTTGATATTCATTCTCAGCTCTACAAACGTCATTTCTTTCAATCGCCGGTTACTAAAGGCATCCGCTTCCAACAGTGCGTCTCTAACTTTCAATACCCAATATTCAATCATAATTTTCATCGCGCCCCCACTGTGTTTGTTTAAAAGACGGTATACGTAGTGATTCTGGCGTGAACATTAGTGATATATACACAATGCCTTAGACATTCCCGAAACGGGAAGAGCAATACTTTGGGTGCGTTTATTCGTTGAAAACGGTGCGTTTATTATATAAAAACTACGAAAATACGCCGTGCGAGTTCGTTAAGACTATTACAAGGGTACCCACTCTCCAATACTCTTAATACCCCCTTGGCAATCATCCAACTTTTTAACAGATGTGACGCACATGGTGTCCTTCGCTCTCTTTTCCTTCGGCTCCCCATCTCCTCACCATTCGGGGGGACTTACGTTTGGTTTTTCACCTTAACGCAAAACTGGGCAAATTTCCAATTCACTCTCACGCGCAAAGAAGTTTCACTTAAAAAAACATTAAAAGAAAATTTAAAGGCAACGAAGCACCCCTGAAAATAATTCGATCATCTTGTGTTTTCTCTTCCTGTTCAAATTTCTTCATAACGAGATTGCAATTGATTAATTATTCAAGGCAGGAGATACTCTTAACTGTGGTCAAAGCATGCATTTGTACTTCACATTTAGCATTGCTATTGCCCAGCAAGTATGTAACATTTGTTGGACAGTTTATTTTTTTTGTTAGCTTTTCAGTTCTCTTGAGACGCAATCAATAATATCGTTACGACTCCATCGAAGACCTCATAGCCCAATGAACGATTTTGAATGTGGTCGTATAGTCAGGGAACAGGAATATGGCTTGTGATATCGAACAATAAGCCTCTGCTAGCATTGTAAACACGCGGCTGTACGAAAATACTGTGCACAATGAGGTTTGGGAGTAAGTGAGTAGCTTAGTGACGCAATGCATGAATGTCAGATGATATCTTATGATTGAGCGATTCGCATGAAATTGTATCATACGGGCTACAACTTCTATCTCATTCCAGAAAGCTTCCATGTCCTCATGGTACCGCGTTACGCTCACTTCCATTTTAAGATGCTTCACCCTCTGATCGAAGCAACCGTCTCTCAGACGGAGATTATTTGTTCTGATGCCTGTAGATAACGCTGTGGTGTGATTTTTGGAGTGGGCTGACTTGACATCTTCAATTGGAATCTACCCAGTGAGAGGATCATGTGGTGGTACATGGCGATTTTTGTCAACTCACAATAAGTGCGATTTTTCTTATCAATCACCGTCTATCACACGGATATTCCTATAGTTTTTTCGTGTTTGTTATTATTACTTTTAATTACTTTTACATGAATATTAATAATTTTTAATCAGTTTTTATAAAAATACTAGTCACAATTCTAGTGATAAAAATATATTGTGCTTGATTTAACCCCACACGCCTTGTTTGAGCCACACTCAATTTCAAGAGCTATAAGGACATTTTAAACAGTCCTTAAGGTAATAAAATATTTTTAAAAAAAAATACGTACCCGTCTGTCAGACGGATGCTCCTCGTGCAGCAAAAAAATTGATGTTCCTGCCAGAGGGTTAACTTTAACCCCATACCATCGGCAGAGTCACCTAGATAACGTCGTTGCCGATTATCTTCGCATACTGTACAATGGTATCGCTGAGTGTTCAGGAATGAATCCATCATCAGTCTTGTGGCAGATGACCATTGGATCCACGTGTGAAGAGACCAGGATCAAAAGTTCGAATCAGCTTTTGTCTTGCGGGGCCATCAGTGAGGCTGAAAGATATATCTAGTTGAATGAGTGAACTGCAATTTCACTTGTTGTGATAGCAAATATTTTCTAGTCTCTCTCATCCTGCTTATAAAGGGTGTTTTTTTAGAGGTATAAAACTTTAAATTGCAATAAAACAACGATGTATTATTCGATTGACATGAATTTTTTTTTATTCGAAAGATAATCTCGTGGCATTACATTTTAAATATGATCAAGCAAGGCGTAGATTCGTCGAATGGGCCCAAAACGAGATTGCCGTTATTCCCGATTTTCATGAGCGAATTTTGTTTAGCGATGAAGCGCACTTCTGGTTGAATGGCTACGTCAACAAACAAAACTGCCGCATTTGGAGTGAAGCTAATCCACAAGTGTATGTCGAAACACCGTTACATCCAGAAAAACTGACTGTTTGGTGCGCTTTATGGGCTGGGGGAATCCTTCTTCAAAAACGATGAAGGCCACAACGTTACAATCAATGGTGATCGGTAGAGAGCCATGATTACTAACTTTTTCATTCCTGAATTGAACAATCATGATGTCCAGGAGCTGTGGTTCCAACAAGACGGCGCAACATGTCACACAGCTCGTGCCACAATCGATTTATTGAAAGACACGTTTGGTGACCGCCTAATTTCACGTTCCGGACCTGTGAATTGGCCTCCAAGATCTTGTGATTTAGCACCGCTAGACTATTTTCTGTGGGGCTATGTAAAGTCATTGGTCTATGTGGATAAGCCACAAACGCTTGACCATTTGAAAGACAACATTCGCCATGTTTCTGCCGATATACGGCCACAAATGTTGGAAAAAGTCATCGAAAATTGGACGTCCAGATTGGACTACATCCGAGCCAGCCGTGGCAGTCCTATGGCGGAAATCATATTTAAAATGTAATGCCACAAGATTATCTTTCGAATAAAAAAATTCATGTCTATCGAATAATACATCGTTGTTTTATTGCAATTTAAAGTTCTATACCTCTAAAAAACACCCTTTACCTTTAACAGCTCAACTATATCTAACGAGGTAGGATTCAAAAGTTCTCGACTGAGCCTATAACGTGAAAGCATTTTGCATTCGAGGGATTAGGATAACGTTTCTATGTTATTGTCCTCTTTTCTAAAAAGGATCTGTTCTAAATAGAGTGGTAGGTGACTCGACAAGGGTGTCGTATTTTATAAGCGAGTGCATTTAGTAACCGGTAATTGAAATAAATGACGTTTGTAGAGCAGAGAATGGATATAAAATTTTGTAGAGTGCTGCGAAGACTTACGAATTGTTGAAGCATGTGTACAGCAGTGATACATTATCGAAAATGTAAGCTTTTGAGTGGCATCGACGCTTCAGGGAAGGCAGGGAAAGTGTCGAAAACAACTAATGTTTTAGACGTCCACAGACTTCCCGCAGGGCTGAAAACACTGCTAAGGTTTCTGAGGCGGTTCGTTAGAACAGGCTTCAAACAACGATGGGGTAAAAACGAAAAAAAAAACTGTTTTGTCACATTCTTTTTACTTCCCTGAGTTCGCCTCCCTGCGACTTCAGAATATTTCCAGAACTGGCACGTCGCTTTCAGGGTCGTCGATTCCAATTCGCAGATGAAATTAAAAGTGCATTGCAGGCTGAATTAAAGGACATGGCTAAAAATGGATTCCAGAAATGTTTAGATGACCTTTACAAGCGATGGGAAAAGTGTGTTGTCGCTCAAGGGTCTTATTTCAAAGGAGGATGTGTTTCAACAATCTAATTGGTAACATTTTTAGTCATAGAATCAGTCCGGGAACTTTTGATACCTACCTCGTATAAAATTATGCAACTAATTTAATTACCTTTGTTGTCACGTTCTTCTAAGGCCAATTTCCAACCAAATAATACCAGATTCTATTTAGTTCGTATATATCTGATTCCATGCTCTGGATACCTTTTTTTAGTTATCAAGTTCACCAGAACTTTCGTGAATTGAAAGTATTCAGGATTTGGTAAGTCAACAAAAAAAAACGCAAATCTACGGCATTAACAGAAGAATGTAACGTTCACACTGTTCATTGGTGGGGGAGTACTATGGCTACATGAAGTGAAGCGAACTGATTAAACTGTTAATTCTTTTGTTTTCATTTAGCACAACACTATATTGTTATCCAATACTTTTTACCTTCCTGTAGAATGTCGTGTTGCAATGTGTCTCATACATTTTTCTCGTTAACAAGCAACGTTAAAGTTAATTTGCTCTTTTATGATTAGTGGAACGTTGTTTAATTATAAGCAAATATTTTGAACGCATTAATAGAAATACGTCTTTCACTAACCCAGCACCATTTCCAAAATCTTTTAGTCTTTCATTAAAATTTCCTCAAGCATACCTAATTCGGTTCCAATTCGTTCATACGTTATTCGCCGTAGAGTGTTGTTTATGGCAAAAATTTAATTATAAACATCCTGTATAAAGCTACATATTAGTAAAGCTATTTCGGGTTTCATTGATCTTTTTCAAGTTCTGACAATAACTCTATCTTTCTTATGCTCTTTCAGGTACCATTCAGCAAAGTGTTGAAAGTCACGCTGCAAGTGATTATCAATCAACTTATCTTCATTCCCTGTGGAGTTCTCTTTTATTATTCAATGGTTTGGAGAGGTTATGATTCCGGTAAAACTCTCCCATCTTTCCAAAGACTTCTATTCGAAATTATAATCCATACTATCATGAATGAAACTTTATTTTATTATACTCATAGGTGTGTATAATTTTCTGCATTGCGCTATAACGATAACTGCTTTTAAAATTTCTGGGATATGATATTTTTAAAAAACAAACAGTACTTTTTCTTTAAATCTACGTGGGAAGTGTTATTGTTTGACAAAATATTTGATGTCAAAGTGCATAGTAGGACCTCGAAATTACGCAATAGGTGGGACAGAGTAAATCGAATTCACTCAAATCCGGGTATAATTTCGCGTATAAATACATATCAGAAGCGTAACGTGCACCTCCTCATCATTTTAGGAAGCCTTAAGCCTGACTGACGCCAAGTACGTATGGTTTGTTTTGCAATCCTTTCTAAAATCCGGTTTGGGGCAAAAACCTCAATTTAAAGGAGGTCCCTAATATTATCTGTCACATGCAGCGAATGTATACATACATTATATAGGGTGTAACGTAGCAGGTCTCCTTGTGGTGCACCCTGGGTAATACTAAATCTTCTATAACGACTGCCTCTCTCTACTTTTAACTTCAACACAAAGAAATCAATGGGGAATTCTGTCAGGCACAGATGGAACTTTACTAAATAAAGCTAATTGGAATGCGTTTTCTCTAGACCTTGAATCTGTCTTCGGTTCTACTTCTAGTTTCTATGAAGCAGGTGAGAGTATTGATTGCGCTTTTTCTAGATTTACAAAAATTATTTTTGATACGGCAAAATAGTGAATACCGAGAGGCAAACAATTTAAATTTAAACCTTTCTGAAATGAAAATCTTACCATTCTTAGAAAAAAATCTTCTATGGCTCGTACTACTGCGGAACATTCCAAAAAGCCCGAGGATATTCAATATTGGAGAAAGTGTGTTGCTAACCTTCGTAAAGAAATTCTTTCTGCTAAAAGAAACTGCTTCAATAATTTTATTTCTAAAATTGATTATAGGAATGATGGGAAAAACGTTTACAACTATATGAACAATTTATTGAACAATAAAATTCCATTCACCAGAGAACCGTTGAAATTTGATAATCGTATTTTAACTGATGACAGAGATATTTAACAAAGCCTTTAATTCCTTTTGTCACGCCGCCTCTGCCTTAAACGGTGGACACGAGAGAGAGAGAGAGAGAGATTTCTTACAAAAATTTCATTATAGTAGAACTTATAGATGCTATTAAACTCGTTATTGGCAAGAGCCCTAGTCCAGATAATTTCCATCCTGAATTCCTGAAATACTTTGGCAGAAACGTACTCTCTGTATTATTAGAGCTCTACAACTACAGATGGAATACCGGTGTTCCAGCAATTTGGAAATAGACGATCATTGTTCCTTTACTTAAAAGTAATAAACTCTCGGATAATTGAAATAGCTATCGACCTATTTCTTTGGGAAGTATTTTATCTAAGGTCATGGAAAGAATGATTACATCTCGTTTAAGCTGGTTCCTCGAGTCTAAGAACCTTTTATCCCCAACTCAGGCCGGATTTAGAAAGTGGATGTTTACAAACCAACAAGTTACCTTGCTAAGCTAGTTAATAAAGGACGTGTGTGTGTGTTCTCCATTAGAGGTGCTCTGTCTTAGCTGTGTTTGTGAACTTTGAGGCTGCTTTTGATAAAGTTCGGCGACTCAAATGTATCCAGAAATTACAAAACTTGGGTGTGTGCGGTAATATGCTTTTTTCGATCAAGAGTTTTTTTTCACAACTCTTCTGCGCCACTCGTTTTGGTGACTCTGTGTCCAGCTTTAAACAAAGTGAAACTGGCTTGCCGCAGGGCACTGTGATGTCCTCTTTTATTCAATATCTTTATCGATGACCTGCCAGGTATTTTGACTTCTGATGGACTGACTAATGCCGACCTTTTTGCGGACGATCTTAATGTTTGCTGCTGTGCATCTAAAGAAGATTAGTCCGAGCTAAATACTGTCCTGAATAAGTCTCTTGAAAGACTGAAGGTCTGATGTTTTGGAGAATAATATGACTATAAACTTAGGGAAGACTACTGGTCAGTATTTCACCTTAAATAGACAACCTTTCACTGCTAACCTTGCTTATAGAGGCCCTCTTTTGCAGCATAATGATGTTTCAACTTACCCAGGCTACATTTTCGGTAACCAATTGAAACGGACCAAGCATGTTGAACACGGCATCTCAAAAGCTAGGAAAAGACTCCCCATTCTCAAAAGACTAGCTGGTGCTGAATGGGAATGTGGCAGAGTTACTCTTAAAACTACTTATAAGACCTATGTCCAACCGGTTTTAAATTATTGTAATGAAGTGCTGGTTTCTGCTTCGAATAAAGTCTTAGGAATGCTTGATGTTTTCCAAAACCAAGCCTTACGCTTGATTACTGGAGGTGATAAAACTACTCCTGTACTAGCTATGCGTTTACTTTGTGACCTACAGCCAATGACTAACCTGGTTTGGAGGAATGCTTACTAGACTCCCAAATATTTCCTTTTGGTGTGAATACGACTTTAAAATATCTCGTAATCTAAAGACTCAGAAGGGTCTCCTTCAGTGCATCCGGGAGATTGCCCAATATAAGGCTATTAATGACAAAGACTATGAACTATTATCTCACGTAAATCGACTGGAATCTATGGCTCTCGATGCCAGATTAAAAGATTAAATTTGACTTTGAATGTGTGGAAAAATGACCTTTGCCCAACTGCCTTTAGTGCCATCGCTTTGTAAACCATTAATACCTTCTACCCCCTGATGAGTGGCTTCATATCTATACAGATGGTTCACTTTTGGATTTCATCCAGGGTGCTGGTGCTGGAGGTTTCTGTGATTTATCTTTTTTCCTTCTACTCTCATGTTGGTTCTCATACAACTCATTATGATAATGAAATAGAGGACATTCATTTGACCATTCATCAGCTTTCTATCCAGCTCTCCACTCCTGATAAGGTTGCAATTTTATCTGATTCAAGTTCTGCCATTCAGGCCTTGGCAAGTAACCAAGACAAAAGTTCCTCGAGTCCAGGATTGCAAGGAGCTGCTGAGCAGAATTCCAACAAAGGTTGTCTTCCAGTGGGTGCCTTCCCATTGTGGCCTTTGGGGAAATGAAATGGCAGACCTCTTACCAAAAAGAGGCAAAGATATTCTCCAAAGATTTACTAGAGACCTGCCTCTTCACTCAGCAAAACTTGAAATCAATAGGATTTTTAAAAAATGTTTTCGAGATGCCGTTACCAGTGCTACCAAAAATAAATCATGGAGGGTGCTAATAAAACCTAACTGTGTTTCGTGCTCTCCTCGTGCTGCTGCTGTGGCTGAGTTTAGATTATTGACAGTACATGACTGCCTTCGTGCTCATTTGTTCGTTTTAATCTGACTGACTCCCCCTTTTGTGTTTTGTGTGCTTCTGGACAAGTAATGGACACTTCTCATCTAGATGTGTGCTCTGCACTCAAGAGTTTGGACTGTATTGTAAAGAAATATTGGAGAGCTCGTTGCCTAATGACCTGATGGTCAATGGCCTGGCATTTGGTAAATAAAAATGCATACATTATATGTATACATACAGCGAAATTGGGATAGAAATGAACTAAATAATTTCTTTTCGATTCAGACGTGGTACATTCGAAGAACAATGGAATTTTGGAAAACTTCTTCATGCTTCTACAATCAATCCCAAACAATTCTGAATGTATGAGTACATCCCATTATTCTGCTGAAAAACCCAATCCCTTTAAAGACACACAATCAACATGGATGGATGAAATTTATCATCAACAACGTATATATAAACTGCATTAAGTGTATCTTCAACTGTTCTTTCTATACACAAGAACACAGAATAATATAACATAAAGAAATCCTCACACCACAACAGTAGCAACACCGTTTTTTAGAAATTATTGCATGGTGTTTGTTCTCAGTTGTTTCTTGTCTGACACGTAAGCATACAGCCGTTTGGTAAAGCAGAAGATATGACTCTTAAGAGAATGCGACTCTTTGCCAGTTCTGGTAATGAAATATAAATTGAGCACGTTTTATGCTATAACTTTTTAAACATGGCTAAAGTGACTATCCGTCTGTTTCAGACCAGGGTGCGTATGCGGGTTAGTTTTACTTCTGCTTAGACATATGTCTAGAAGTTTCTTGTTTCGTTTGACTCGTTAGTTGCCAAACTGTAGAATTTCGGTCAGTCCTCACGCTGTCACAAACGAGATTTTCCTCTCACATCAATGACACCGTGATGCAACACAGATTCTACAGCATTTTTTTCTATGATGCCATTAGTCTAGCTACAGTACATTTCTACGGCAACAATTCATAGGAAATCCACAGTTTGAAAATGAGCCCATTCAAAAATGTTGCCGCTATTGACGCAAAAGCTCCATTATTCCATCATTATTCCATTTTGAAAGTCAGATAAATCGTGTGTTTTAATCATAGCAACGAAAGAAAAGTTCCAAGGTAGGTTACCTTTCCTAGTTTTGTGACCAACACGCTGGATAGCGCTATCTGCCATGTTTCGTTGACTTTCGGCTTTCTATTAAATTGGGGGGCATAATAATGTGACTTATCCTATATATATAAACTACTAAACTAATCTAAACTCAGTGGTGCAACAGCCTATGAGAGACCAGGCATACTGTGTCCATCTCAGTATACGTGACCTTTTGGGGCTGAGGTGCGTCAGCAAATGTCCCGATCAGATGGTCAGTCTTAGGCGAAACCCCCAGTGTTTAGTACCCCCAGTAAGCTTGATACTCACTTATCGTCCCACTGAAGGGATGAAAGGCTAAGTCAACTTTGTCCAGCTCGAGGATGGACCTGTGGTGTGAAAGCGCGGTACGCTACCACTCGACCATTGGACCTAATCCTATATATATATATATATATATATTCAAAAAGCGCTTCTATTTGTTCTTTCTTCCTTAGAACAAAATTCCGTTATATAAAAACTATAATTAAAATAAAGTGTGCTGTTCGAGCATGCGCAGTGGGCGCCACCTGGCTGTAATTAAGTGTATTAAGCAAAACGAGAGTCAGAGTTTCAGTGTGTGGGGGAGATCAGAGGAGCGAGAGTGTGGAATTACGGTGCCCATTGCAGTGTTTCAACATACACCTCGAGCAACCGAGAGAGAAAATAAAAGGTGTTTTGTCAGCAACCTCGTCTAGTTTTCTGAGAGAAACACATAGACCACTCCCCAACATGTGCATAAAAAAGGTTAACTAACGACAAAACTATATATTCACACAGCATTTAGCATACAATATTGCTATGAACAGATGCTAGAATATAAAGTATCTCGGCATATTAAAAATTACTGCATACATTTAACCATGATTATGTACTCTAACTTTATTTAATTCATGTAGAAGCAAATATCTACTTGCCGAAGAGTTCAAACATAGTTATATAATACCTACACACGCTTTGGTAATGGGATACTATTATTTTTTAGGATTATGCACCATCCTTCCATCTACAAGTATGTTCACAAGTGCCATCATGAGTGGACTGCTCCAATAGCCATCACGGCTATCTACTGCCATCCATTGGAGCATATCTTCGGCAACGTTTTTTCTCTTCTTCCCTCATTCTTAATTCTGGGTAGCCACATGTCCGTGTGCTGGCTGTGGTTCGGCATCTCTTTGATGTTTACCATAAATAATCATTCGGGCTACCATTTCCCATTCATGTCTTCTACACCTAAGTTCCACGATTATCATCATTCGAAGTAAGTTACGTTGCATAATTGCGTCAACACAAGTTATGCGTTCTAAAAGACACTTCTCATCACCTGTTCTTAATTTTTAGGATATTTAAATGTATTGCATATAAACTAAATAAGCCATTTGCGTTTTATTTTATCTAACTGTTGCTCTGTTCAAAATATTTCAATATTGTTGAATACGGTCATTCTCTTAGTGAGTGAGTATTAACGTCGCACTGTTCAGCTACACGAGGGCTTTTGGTGATGGACCACGTAATTTTGAACGATCGTCAAGTGACGTGGACGACACCTGAGCTGGCACCTACCTAATCTAACTACCACACCACACCAACGGGAGGACATTTGAGCTCTCGACAGATTTAACGTGCATTGCTCCCGTACACAGCGGGTCTTTAGTGGTACTGGCTCGAACTCGTGACAAGGCCAGCCACGATCCGATACCTTGACCACTCTGCTACGGCGACCACATGTCATTCTCTAATGCAGTGGTTTTCACGGTGCCCTTAGAACTAGAAGATGTTTTCGTGGAACACACACACACTTTTAGAAGAATATATTTCAAAATAACATTTAAAATAGATCAACATAGATCAATATAAAGGCAATTAAAAAGTGTCGCATTTATTATTAAAAAATGTTAATCATTTTTGAATATAATTTACTCATTAATGATATTAATCTGTGATCCAAGTGTCACCTACGTATGTATTATGTTTATTAACTGGGATGCTTGTATTTTTCACACAAACTGTAAAGTCTAGATCTATTGAGAAAAACTGCAATCGCATTACTCGTTTCATTTTGTAACGGGTTCTATTCGGGCTTCTACAAACCCTCTTGGTTAAAATATTCCTTTTAACTGTTATTTTAGTTGAAAACCACTTTTCGTAGAGATGACTTGGTTTTATGTAAATGTAAGCTTCTATTTAAGTGCTAGTCGTGGAGTAGGCGGAATGATGATTGAAAATGGACTATAAGTAGAAAGCAGATTCTGAGCGAATGGTGGTTGCATTTAGTATTGTTAATACAAGAACGAAAGATTAACAAGTGTTGAAGCAAGAGCGCTCAGGATAATAGATAAGTGCTCTTAATTATATACCAGTTAGATTTATAAGTTTGATGGCGCCTCAGGTTTAGTTATTAGAGTGTATTTTCAGCTTTCTTATTAAATCAAATGAGTGGAAAAAGGAAATAAAATTGTTTAAATTGAGAAATGTCAGATTCTCTCTTACTCGAACTCTCTCACACCCGCGGTCGAAGGACCGCGACAGTTTGTTTTTGTTGCCACTCACGTTGAGAAATATTTTTCACTTATGTACATTGTTCTGAATGACATTAAAATGTTTACAGCTGTGTAAGAAATGCTATGCCTTTTACATGAATTTGCAACATGAAATTTAGGATAGGTTCGTGCTTAAACTTATAGATTTTTAACATCGAATCTGTTCATATGTTGTAGGTGTTTATCCACAAATATAAAAAGGTGTATTTTTCATGAGAGAACTATTTAGTAAAACAAAATATTGTACTAACGAGTATAAAATCATTTCGTAGAGCTCAGGATAGTAAACAATAAAATATTTACAATCTAGTAAGTAACATACACTCTATAACAAAAAAAAAACGACGCACAAAGAAGGAGTTACCCAATTGTAATGAAATTTCGTATGCAAAGACATATGTACTGAACATGCAAATGATTAAAGTTTGATGTCCAATGAATGAATAGCGGTAACTACAGCGCATCGGCACTGCGCACTCAGCAGGTGTCTATAAAAAGCGATTCTCAATCTGATGGTCAAAATTTCTGTTGCATTGCGATTTAGAATACCTTTCAAAATCTGAAAAAATGCATCCCCGCTGGATTCGAGTTCATTGCAAGCAAATACCAAAGTTCGAAAGAGATCGTATCATTGGATAGAAAAAGGCTGGGTGGGCAAATCGGAGAATCATTTGTCATATGGGACGAAGCGATGTGGCTATTAGAAGATGCTGGCAAGAATGGATGGACAGTGGCAGATTTCAGTGTCATGATGGTAGCGGTCGACCTAAGGCTACAGCAGATCGAGAGGACGGATTGACGATCAGATCAGTTGTCACAGCGCTTGATTCATCGTTATCAACCATCAGACGTGCGATCCACACACCAGTGTCCACCATGAGCGTTCACAAATGGACGTGAAATATTCTCGTACCGACCGCCACACCACTTGCTACTCACGCTTGTTCACTGTCGAACCAGATTATAGAGGTGCTTGACTCGATCAGGTTAAAATCATGCTGATTGGTGAAGTATAGTGTTTAGCGACGAATCCCACTTCCAACTGTGTCCTGATAATCATTGAAGACGTGTCTGGAGACACCTAGGGCAGCGTGCCGATCCTGCTTTCACTATTGCACGCCACACAAACCCTCAGCCAGAAATTATGGTCTGGGGTGCCATTTATTTTGACAGCCGGACCCCTTTGGACGTTATTAGAGGCACATTTACAGTACAGCGGTTCGTCGACGACATTCTAAGAACTGTTTTGCTACCTTTCATTTTGCAGTACCCTGGCCTTATTTTCAGCAAGATAATGCCAAACCACATATGGCACGTGTTACTGTAAACTGTCTTACAGCTTGTAAAACACTTCCTTGTCCAGCCAGATCGCCAGATATCTCTCCAATCGAGCATGTCTGGGATATGAAGGGAAGGAGATTGCGTCTACCGGGGAATGTTGATCACCTGACCCGACAATTGGAGCAAATTTGGCAAGAAATACCACAGGAGACCATCAGAGAACCTTATCACTCTATGCCACGATGCGTCGTGTGGCTGCTTGCATCCAGGCTAGAGGTGGGTCATCATCTTATTGAACTTATTACTTTGTAACTATGTAACTCTGAGAGAGAGAAATAAATCATTCAAAATTTTTATGAAATTTTAATCATTATCTAATCTGTAAATAATCTTTCTACCCACCAATTTTTGTCTCTATCGGACTACTCGTTCTTGGTGCGTCGTTTTTTTTGTTATAGAGTATATATATATACATAAAGATGAAACGTTTTAATATTCTTTTTTTAACTTATAATAAAAGCTTAAAAGTATTGCAAATTAAAGTTATTATGTATAAATAAAATAATCAGTTTAGTAATGTGTGTGTGACAAGGATGAGCTTTAAATTCTTGTAGGTAAACAAACATTTTAGAGAACGTGAATCCATTTTACATACACATTTATAAGTTTCTTTTCTATTTTTTTATTATGACTCGTGGAACCCCAGGGTTCCGTGGAACACAGATTGAAGACAACTGCTCTAATGCGTTCTCTCAGTTTATTTTTGTGTCTGATGATACCTTTGAATGACACAAACTGATAAAATTCTCGCTGATATGTTTGTTGATTGATAATCTAATTTGATTAGTTTGCTCAAGAAACAGCAGAAAATATTTTAAATACATTGATTTTCTTTTCAGTCAAAGTTGTTCAATTCCTATAATGACTTTATTTCTTTCAGATTCGACCAGAATTTTGGCCTTTTGGGATTTTTGGACTGGATGCACGAGACAGACTTATCTTATAGAAAGGGAAAAGAATATTAGCACATCACGCTCATTGTATGCGGAATAGGGGAATAGAATGTGAATATTAAATTTCCGATTAGTTTTGTTGAAATTTTAAAAAGAAGATTGTGATAGTTCAACCACTAATTCCATGCATGCTAATAAACAAAGTATCCAAATTCGAATGAAAATGTAAACACAACAAAAAAAAATAATAACGACCATAATATTATGGTTTTCGAAAATATATTTCTGTCGTTAAGTAAGAAACTTTGGTTAAATCCTATGTTAGTGCAAAGCTTTATTTGTTGTCGAATTGCAAACTTATTTTCCTACTATTAGATAGAGCTCCGATTCTGAAAAATGAACTATTAGCACAATTTGGCTCCTTCCCCCTCCCTCCAGTACCAAAGGTTCGATTTAAAGTAGGGTTTTACTTAAATTGTTGAGGATTTCTCAAAATAATATAAAGTATAAAAATTATAATCTTGTACATGATATTAAAAACAATTATGTCGAAACATAAATGAAAAAATTACACGATTTTAACTGTACAATTCTAATTACTAATACATCACACTTAAAATAAATGAGATCATATATTTTTTTTTCCGCGCGCACGATTTCATTAAATTATCTATGAATTACAGATTTATTCAAAACTTTTCCATATCACGAATTTAAAACTTATTACTGCAGTGTTTCTCAAACTGTGGGGTGCGTGCCCCTGGGGGGGGGCATGATAACTCTACAAGGGGGGTGCGAGCATATTGAAAAGTTGAAAACAAAAGATTATTTAAAAAAAATTATCAATTTAATAAAAACAAATAAACAAAATACATTCTGACATAATAAGAAATAAAATACGCATTTACTCAGATATAATACACTTATAAATGTACTGCACGATGTACTTAATTCAACACTACTAAGTTAAGGGGACTTGGCACCCTTTGAGCAAACTTCTTTATTTACGTATATGAAAATTATATTTTAACATTTTATACAATGTTTCTATTCAAGAAAATGTTACCAGATGAAAATTTTCATATATTATTCACACAATTTTAAAAATTTTAATTTTTGAAGAAAATTGGGAAAATTTTAAAATCCTACTCCTTTTGTGAAAATTAATTTTTTGACCTGAAATTTTTTATAATATTCTCATGGATGATCTAAACAACTTTAAGGATCGATTTTAGAATAACTTCATTAGTTTTCGAGAAAAAAATAAAATGTTGATGTACAGGCTAAAAATCAACGAAAAAGCCAACATGTCTTACATTTTATTTTTTTAAAAAAAGTATTCAGTTTATAGCAAAACGGATCCCTAATTTTATTACATGCTTTATTTTCAACACGAAACAAAAAAATTGGAAGTGATTGGTAAATAATTGTCGAAGGAGTAGCATTTTGAATGCACTAAGGTTTCGAAAAACACAAACTCAGAAAAACCACTTTAAAGTTTATAATTCTGAAAAAATAATTATTATAAGCTTAATTAAACTTAAAATACCACTTTAAGATATTACTTATATGTTTTTCTTTAAAATAATTGCATTTTCATATTTTTTCAACCCACACATTTTTATAAATGATCAACTTTTAGAGAGTACTAATTGCACAAAGAAAACTCAAGAAAAACTTAAAAAATTTTTTTTTTTCTGTCACGACAGAAATTTTAGCTGTTTTTCTTCTTATAATATTAAAGTATTACATTTGTATGAAAAATATATCAGGAATAAGAACTGAAATGATAAAATTATTAATATAAAATGCATTAATTTAAAAATTTTACATGCACACATTTCACAAGGAAGAAAAATTACATTATTGTATTGCCTCGGAAATATTCTGCTTTTAATACTACACATTCTTTTTTATAGTTATTATTTCTATTTATAAAATAGATTTTTTTGATCATAAAGCATTTTTTAGCTTTTTTTTCTAAAAAGGGTGTGTGGCTGAATTGCCTAATTTGTTTTCAAATGAAGTTTTATTCAACTTCTAACTTTCCGACATGCACAAGTGATATATCAATCGAAAGATAATAATGCAAAGAATAAGATTAAATGAAAATATAAAAAACGAAAGTTTTGTGATTTTTAGGGTACCAAGTCTTCTTAAGAACAATATTAATAATTACCAATGACCCTAAGGGCTTGCCATACATAAAATTATATAAAAAAATTAACACTTATCTTGGTAATTTGTACGGTTTATAATTAATCCCTTTACTGCCGATTAAAAATTACGCAATTCGGTCCCTAATGCCACATTTTCCACGTAGAAGTGCTCATGTAATTTATTGGAGAGCGGGGAGAAAATCCTCTGATACACAAGTAAATCCTTCGCAAACACTGTCAAGGTCCCTTTATTGCATTCCAAAGCCTTCGGAATAATTTTATGGATAGCAGTGTACAGAAAAGATCGTACTTCGAAAAGACGTATATACGTCCGGTGCAATTAACGCTTTGGCTGAGCGAGACGTTTATATGCGCCAGTGGTACTTAAGAGTTTAAAGTCGTATTGTAGCTTTAGCGTCAAAGTACAGTATTATTGAATTCAATACATTGTTATTGTATGGAGGGTTCGCGATGAAAATTATTATTCAATATAGGGTCACCAATATGAAACTTTGAGAGGCACTGTATCACTGATTACTAATGGGTAACTGATTCGAAAAAACGAGTACGAATCGCCTTAGCAAATTCTTTAAACGGGTCTCTTTTTCAGGCTGAAAAGTGCTTATATATTTATATTTCGCTACTATTTATTCGATGTTTAATTTTTTGATAAGCGTATTATACAACATATTTCATCCCTCCATATTACACAGCAGTAGCCACAAAGAGCTCTAAAAAAGTGCATACAATAACTACTGTCATTAATAAAATAGAATAAATACAAAAATGAAAATTTTTCTAATTTTTTTTAATTATTTCAATAATTCAAAAATGAAAGGGAACTCACAATTTTCCCTATGTTCTTTACAAGTAATTTTTGCTTATGAAATCCCTTGTGTGCAATTTTCTGCAAGGTTTATATAAATTATAAACTAAGACTATTGCACTAAAGCAGCAGTTCTTAAACTTTCGATCACCGCGGTCCCCCTTTATGTATCAGTCTGACATCACGGATCCCCAGGCCCCACCAAAATTTTTAGGACCCCCCCCCCTTCCCTGACTTCCAACACATGGCTAAATGATTTAAAAATTCCTCAATAGTCCAGACTGCCTGTGCTATTTATATGAAAACTTTTTTAACAATTCTTTTTTTTTTTAAGAAAACTGTTTATTTTTAGTTTGTTTTTGTTTCATCGACGGACCAACCACGCTTATTTCTTTTTTACTTTTTTATTCAACCACACAACATATATATGCTATTACAAGCGCAGCAAATTTTAAATATTTTTTTTATTGTGAGCTTCGAATATTAGAGTCCTATATTAATGCTCACGTCTGAGTATTAAAGAGAAATTTTTCTCGTCCATTTCGTTCCACAGAAAGTTCTCATCTGCCGGCACAACGCGGCAAGGAAGAATATTTGCATTTGTGCGCATGACGTTGGCGCGCATGCGCCAACAAAAACTATAAACCTCTAATTACAAGGGTATAAAAAACATAAAAATGTTATAAAATACTTGTTCAAATAAATAAATAATATAGACGCAAATATATAAAGAATACAGGTGCCATTCGATTAGAAAATCGAAGTGGTTGCAATCGTTATGGTATTGCCGCGCTATGTGAATTCAGTTTTTTTTACCTTTTACTCATGTGTTTCTATTATATGATATTTGAAAATATTTCATTTTATTAATGCCTATGTAATTGCAAACAATAAAAAAAACTGAATTAATATTCGTGATCGAAATACATATTCCAGTTAATATTTTTATTGGGAAGAATTAAGTAATCTAGCCTAGGATGAAACATCTTTCACAATTTTTCTACGAGATCTTTCCGAGTGTGTAAAAGAGGAAAATCTTAAGGTATCCGACTGCATTCGGAACCGTGATTTTGCAAGAGAACATAAATGGATAATTTTCATGATATTTAGTGTCACTCAGATTAGAATACATGCATAAAATCGTTGTAAGGACATTTTGACAAAAAAATTATTTAAATACAATATTTCGGCAAAAAATTAAGTTAGAATAACCTTTATTCAAAATATTCTGCCTTTGTATGCTTCTATTATAATAATATTTTGCCTGTATATAGCTTAGATCTCTGCACAGAGGCTCAACTATGATTTTTGAAAAATTCACATTATTTTCAGAGTTACAAGCAATTGAAATAATTATCGGCGTTTTTTTCTTAAAATTTCTCCCCTCTGTTGTCGTAAAACATGGATAAACCCACTTCTAAGTTATATATTTCAAAAATTCTAGTTGAGCCTCTGTAGAGAGGTCTGAGCTATAAACAGGCAAAATATTATTATAATAGAAGCATTTTTCTCAAAATGAGAATATTTGGAAAAAAGATTATTCTAAATTAATGTTTTGCTAAAATATTATATTTAAATAAATTTTTTTTGTCAAAATGTCCTTAAAACTATTTTATGCATATATTCTAATCTAAGTGACACTAAATATCATGAAAATTATCCATTTATGCGCTTTGCAAAACACAGTTCCGAACGTAGTCGGATACCTTAATGGATTATTTTGAAGCAAAAAAAGTGAAAATTTCATCAAAATAAAGGGGGAATCTTCAGGTAACTTACAAATTTTAAGTCTATCAATAATACTTTGTAAAAAAAAGCCTTAAACTTCAGAAAAAGTTATATATTTGACAAATATTATGGTGCAGATTTCTTTGCTGGATATTTTTTTCAGTATTTTTTTCCTATGTGTAGGGATACGAGAAAACGACAGCTAAAAAATGGCATTAGTTTATCCTGCATAAAAGAATTATTAAATATTCTTTGATAGAAGCTCAACATAAATCTTCTTTAAAAAATTGTTTATTTTTTGTGATGTGTTTAAAGAAAAAATATGTACAAATTTTTAAAGAAATTTTTTAACAATTGTTATTTATCAACATGAAACATTTTAAATATCCAGCTGATCATTAATGCTCAGAAACAAAAGAATTTATTTTCTAAATAAATAACTCCTTTGCACTGTTAAACCATCTTTTTGATATTATGTCATAAATATTTATAAATAACTTCGATAAATTTACTAAATTGGATTATCTCAAAAAGGTATCTATTTATAACAAACATTAGTTATGATTTTGTTTTACATTAGTCTCGAACTTTTGGCAACTGTCCAGATCACTTCGAAAGGAAGCCTTCGAGACCGTTGGGTGTAGGGAAAGATTTCCTGGGGGACTTTTCGATGGCAATCGACTCACATTTTTAGAATGCCTTTAGGATAGAAGGAAATAAATAATTGACATGTATCGTTTGATTCTATGATCTTCCCAAAAGCATTATAAAACCATGAATTATATTTAGAATAATTTTCCTTAAATTAGGTATATCAGGAGAAATAAATTTCGATTATGTTTGATCTATTATACTGTGAGTTGCCTAAATATTTTTTGAGTGGAAAAAATTAATTTTAACTTAAAATAATAAATTAATGTGGTATGCAGTATAATACAATACATTACTACAATTACAATATTAAATCGATATGGTAATTCTGAACCAGAAATTTTGAAAAATTTACATTATTTTCAAAGTTAATCGAAGAAACAAGATTTCCCTACTCCGGCATATTAACATTTGAATGAATCCACTTCTAATTTAATCCTTGCTCAGGCCCTTAAGAACAGTATGAAAAACATTTCTACTAAATTTTAGAGAGGTATATGAAACATCGGTACTTAACGTATACTATCGTCAAACAATTACTTCAAATAAAAAGACGTCGCCAAATGCTTTGATATACAACCAATAGTGGAAAACCATTTCTGAGCATGTTTTAACACCAATAAATAAACTCACAGTTTTTTAAATTAGTGACATCATTTTATTTGACATTCTTTTTTTACTTATTTTAAATTATATAGGTAACAAAAACATACAGTAAAACCTGTTTTTGTGCGGTGGATAGGGACTGCATAAAAAGAAACCACACAAAAAATATTCAAAAATCTCACATAAATACTTACATATAACAAACAACTTTGTCGATATACTACAGAATTTTTTTTATGCGGTGAACAGGAACCGCATAAAAAAAGTCCCACTTAGAAAATACGTCAATTGCTTACGAAATCTATGAGAAAGTTCTTCTAAACAAAATAGATGATTAAATTACACATGGAAACATTTTAAAATAATTTAATTTCTCATTGTATACATGGAGAAGTTTTCGCGCGCGCGAATTGCGCATTCATAATTCACTGTTACTCATTCTAATAAAACGCGCATATCTTTCTGTGATGAATTGGTTTAAAAGCGCTTTCGTCACTTGAAGATACAATTTCAACTGTTTTGGCACCATAAAGTAAATGATAAGTTTTTTGACGACGGCCGGTCGGTCAGTTGTATGTAAACGTTGCGATAGCCAAATATGCATAATCAAAACTCTTTTTAGAATTTCAAACTCCTTTCAAAATTGGTATCTATTTTAAGAAAATGCTTTTCCGAATTTGTTGCAAAGTTGGATCCGTGCATATATTTTATCCGCTCTCAAAGAATACCTCTCAAATATTCATGTCCGTCTTCATAATCTATCAAATTATTGATAATATCACTGTCATCGACACTTTCGTCTTCAATAAAGCTCGTGCTGTTAACGCGTTGAAATAAAGCAATTGAACATGTATAAGATTCTAAAGGCGAAATCCAGGTATTAAACTACCTGGCTTTCCAAGCGAGCTCTAATATTCTAAGTTACGCCACTCCTTTAACTGTTTATGACAAATGAGCATAGCGTCTTGAAGTATATATATGTACATTGATACAAAAGATTACGGTGGCGTCAGAACCGTTGAAATTCTTATTCCGTATAAAAGAAAAAATCGAACAAAAACAAACAAAAAAACCGCATGAAAATAAATTCGTACAAAAATAAAATTACATAAAAAAGGACAGCTTTGCTGTACCTAAAAATGCTTAAAGTAATTTAAACTCTAAGGGAAATATTAATAAATTTTTTTTAACAGAGGGATTCTCTCTTAATTGTAATGAAATGTAATACTCCTATTTTTAATTTTTCACTGAGCTAATGAAATCAGAAAGTTTCAAAATCTAATAGATATGAATTTGAAAAAAACAACCCTTTTTCTCAATTATTATTTTTTTAAAAAAATCTTCATTCATTTGAAATAGAGTATTTTATAAAATATAAAACTTATGACAATTTGGCAGCCTATTAGGAATATGTTGGCTCAACATTAGGTTTGTACTAGACTTTCATCCTAGTACATATAACTTTTTGACTGACTCATGGAATATCAAACTCCAAAGTCTTTCCCACACATAGCTTGCTATGAATTCTCAGTACAATTCTTTGATGACATTTTTATCTCTCCCCGAAGAGCAGTGTTTCCCAAAGTGTGGGACGCGTAACCCCAGAGGTACAGTAAGAGTTTTGTGGGGGTACGCGTTGAACCGGAGTTTGGTGGAGATATGCACTGCACCGAGCTTAGCTGCGCCTGATTCTAAGTTCTAAAAATATTGAATAGACAAGATATCCGTTTAACATTAACATAGCATCCATGCCAGAAGATTTGTTGCATATGGAAGAAAAGCAGCTTTTGGAATTGGCTTCAGACAGATTCTTGAAAAATAAACATAAGGAGTGCACTAACATCATTCTGGATACAAATTCAACATGTACATCCGGTTTTAACAGAAAAAGTTCTGAAATGCATCTTGCCTTTTTCACCTTCATATTTATGTGAAGTTGCTTTTTCGGCATTTGTGAACATTAAGTTGGAAAAAAAGGAACAGACTATTGGACGTCGTGGAACCACCTCAGATTAAAATTAACAACCATGGAACCAAATTATGACGGTTTGTCATCCTAGCACAAACAATTTCATCCTTCTCATTAATCCAAATAAATGTTATTTATAATATAACTTTTATTATATTTTATTATGAATAATTTTATTTCTCTTTTCTTATTATTCACAGAAACTCATTGCGGCATTCATGGAAATAAATAATCTGACAAGTTGGCCTTGACGCTGCATCCACCTCGCCTTCCGATGCCTCTTCGAAACGCCAGGCGACTTCTCAGGGACAAATTTTAACAGAAGAGAATTTCCACTCTTACAGACCTGGCTGTTGGCAAATCTTGGTCTCGTCTGCTCGATGGCTAAAGACGTGCTAAGCTTTTACCCTACCCAGGGTGGAGGGTGTGGCATGTTTTTCAGAGTCCTCATCACAGCAAGCCCATCTGTTTAAGATCGGCCTGGCTGATTCACAGCTCTGCCCTCTCTGTAAATCCGTGACAATGATTGGGGAGCATCTATCTTATTTTCCCGTTCTACTTCATGTTCTCTTGCAGGACAACTGTGGAGTTCTCTTCTCTGCCAGAACGACATTTGCTTTATATTGGACTGCAAGATGCCTGATGTCCGAAAGGACGTTGGCGGGCGTAATTAAAAAAATATTTCCCAAAACAAAAAAAAATAATAATTGTATTTTGATTGCTGTTAAAATACATCCATTTTTTTGACGAGGTTTACTCATCGTTATGAAAATTATTGAAAATTGTGTCAAAAGTTTGGCAAACACTGACGTAAAGAGTGAGATGCCGGTCAAGGTGTCCACATTACCCTTTAACCCAATAATGTAAAGTACATCCCCACGCAACGAGGAGGGGGACAAGATTCTAAAGGGCCCGCCACCTGGCTGACGCATTTAACCGATTTATAAAATATTAAAGGTAAAATATGACTTTGCAGGGGGCCCTGATATCGTAAGTTACACCACTGCTTTGACTGTGGTTCAAAATTATGGAGTAATGCGGAGAACTGAAAGAAATTCCATCCCAAGTTTTAATTAGCGTGCGAGGTCCCTCAAAGTGTAATAACTTATCTCTCTTACGCTTTTAGAACAGAAAATTGAAAAAAAAATTTTTTTTTCTACTCAAGAAATATTTTAAGAACCCCTAAGTACAATGGAGAAAGCATAGAGCCAAACGATACATTTAAATTATTTACTTCCTTCCATCCCAAATGCGTTCCAACCATCATACGAATGTGAGTCTATTTCCCGTGAAAGTCTCCCCAGGAAATATTTCCAACTGTCTTGTAGGTTTCCTTTCGAAATGATCTGGACTGTTGCCAAATGTTTAAGAGTAATGTAAAACAGAATTATAACGGATGTTTGCTATAAATAGATACATTTTTGAGATAATTCAATTTAGATATTTTATTGAAGTTATTTTATAAATATTTATAACATAGTTTTTCAAAGAGATTGTTTAACAATGTAACGGAGTAATTTATTTAGAAACAAATTTTTTTAAATAATTTATTTCAAAATCAGTTTTTAATAGTTAACTTTATTATCTTCTAAGCATTTAACTATCAGCTAGGTGAAGGACATGTTTCCTGTTTGATGAACGTCAAATGTTAAAAAAATTTCTTTAAAAATATGTACATGTTTGTTCTTTAAACATTTTAAAGAGTTAACAAATTTTATTGAAGAGTATTTTTTTGAACTTGTTGTACTATATAGTTTTGTGTTCTATGGTTTTTTAATGCAGAGGACAAACTAATGCGAATTTCTTACCTGTAGGTTTATATTGCACATAACTTAACTCAGTGGCGCAACAGCCCATGAGGGTCAAGGCCTACTGTGCCCAAATCAGTATACACGACCTTGGGCCCTGAGGTATGTGAGCAGATGTTCCGGTCATGCGGTCAATCTGATGTGAAACCCCCAGTGCTAAGTTCTCAAGCAAGCTTGGTACTCCTTCATCGATCCACCGAAGGGATGAAAGGCTGAATCAACTTTTCCGTGTCCATGGTTCAAACCCAGCCCGGGGTTCGAATCCCGGACCTGTGGTGTGGAAGCGCGGTGCGCTAACATCTTGCACATACATGTACAAAAATAATGCATGAAAAAACATACAGCAAAGAAATCGTCACCAAGTTATGACAATTACTTGAAGGCATCTGACTACATTCGGAACCATGATTTTGAAAATGCCTATTAAACCAGTGTTTCTCAACCACTGGGCCACCAAAATTTTTTAAAATTATTAATTTTACTCAGTGAAAAAATAAAATTCAGAACCGGATCATTCGGTCACTTTAGAGAAAGAAACTTCTAAGGGTATCCGTTTTATATTTAACTGAATGAAGAGGAAAAACTAATTTCGCTCTGTAATAATCGAGATTTAATTTCAAAACATTCGGAAGAGTCAATTCATTCATTTTGGATTGCAATTATATGCTATTATCTCATAAAAGACAAAAAAGCTTTTAAAATATTGTTACAGTTTCTTACATCTTATTTGCATGAATTCAGATTTTCAGCATTAATAAATATAAAAATGAAAAAAAGATTGAGACTTTTAAATACAAAGGACGACATGAGAATGGCATTATCTTTTTTACGAGCAAATATCAACGAAAGTTCCAAAAATTATGAAGCTCAAATTTCGCATTAAATGTATTCTTATAACTAATTTGTAATTAATTACTCAATACATTTTTTGTTGTCTTTGTCTTACATATTATTTTAGTTTACATTGAATATTATGATCATAAACTGTTTTACATAATGTCTTACAGATAAGTAAAACTATTTTAAGCTTATTTTATTGTTGGTGGGAAGACACATTTAGAAATTGTTAAATGTGTGCCGCAACAAGAAATAGGTTGAGAAACACTGGTATTAAAAATAAATTTTTCTGATATTTATAGTGTTACAGTTTAGTAGCGAAGTCTTAGGTAAAAATAGGAATAATATTATTATTACAGTAGTATAAAAGGAAAATGTTTCGAAAATAAGTCACTCTTTCATTATTTTTTGCCAAAAAAATTATGGCATTCAAATAAGTTTTTCTTCTAATAATATATATTCATAAAAATAATTTTATACTTATATATATTCTAATTATAAACTGACACTAAATATCAATATATATATATATATATATATATATATATATATATATATATATATATATATATATATATATATATATATATATATATGTATATATGTATGTGGGAGACAACAAGGGGGTCCAAGACATTTGTCTTTCTTCAGATTTATTTAAACTTAACAAAAATTAATTAAAAAAAAGGTAGCTATTCTACAATTAGATTTCCATGATGTGACGACGGGAACGCCTGCTCGCGCCTCCGTCTCTCTCTCCGTTTTTTTCTCAATGGTCAAAGTTTTTGTTTCACATTGGATCAGATGCGCCTGCGCGCGAAGACAGTGTGCTTTGTTTCGCTGAGAGATTCAATTGGATGACGACTCCACAACCGATTCCACATGTATGTATGTAATAATTCCCTCTAGTATCCTTTTTATTAACTCTTTGTACTAATATTTAAAGAAATTTTAACTCTTTGGTTTAAAATTAACATTGTAATCTTAATCGGAATCGGCTAGTTCGACATCCCTGTCCCGCCCATTCTAGCACACAAATCAGGACTACTATTACATAATAACCGCTGTCGATATAAAAGCAAAAATTTGGTGTAATCGCGCTCTCTTCTCTTTTTTTTTTGTCTACCTGCCTTCATCATGTAATCAGCCTGTTGCAACGCTTTCTATGTTTGTCTTTGTGTTGTGTCCGTCAAGATGTCGCCTCTGTTATACATGTCTGCTTACGTGTTTCTAACAAATAGATGTAAAATATGAAGTGATTGACCAGTTACGATAAGTGTGCTTCAAAATAAAAGATGAAACTCGAATCTAAAGATGTCCTCAATAAACCCGATATGACAACAAACCAACACCGGCCAACACTACTACAATACATTACATATCTTTATGTATAAAAATCTTCTGTGCGTGTGTATGTTACTAAATTCCTCCTAAACAGCTGGGCCGATTTCGATGAAATTTTTTGTGTGGGTTCAAGTAAATTCGAGAAAGGTTTAGAGATTCACAATTCGGTCCGATATCACAGTTAGTTAAAAAGATATTAATTAAAAACATTCAAAAAATGCAACTCAACATTCACCTGCATTGTTGTAACAACGCTATTGTTATAAACAAGTAATATATAAAAAATTTTTTAAATCAATTCCTACTTAGATCAACCAGGAAAAAATTTATTTTAGCTACTTTTTATTGAATTGTTGTAATTAATATAAATATATATATATATATATATATATATATGACAGAATCACAACATTAAGTGGTAATTAATTTTTATTATTTATTATTAAAGTATCGTTTTGTCATCCAAAACAATCGTGTATATAAAATTTCCTTTCAACTGAATGCTTTAACACGTGAGAAAAAACCTTTTCAAATTTTGACATAAGTCGCCAAAAGGGGTCGCTAAGTCGCCAACGTGGCTGTATTTGTAATTTTTTAAATAATTAGTTTTAATCAATTAATTTTTATTAATTATAATTAAATTATTGTATTGTCATCCAAAATAATCATGCACGTTACATTTCAGCTCAATTGAGTGCTTTAAAATGTATTTTATTAACGATTGAAAATTCCACCAAGATAAATAAATAAATAAACAAATAAAATATGTATAGAGATCGTGAGCTAATAGTAGGAATTGAAAAAGACGTAAGTTGGCGTCGAAAATTGATTTTCAGCCAAACTGCCCAAACCCGGTCTTTACTGTTACGAAAATGCAGACGCGTGATTCACGCTTTTTAGCGTTTTTAATTAATATCTTTTTAAATAATCTTTATATATGTAATTCTTCTGTGCGTGTGTATGTAACTGAACTCCTCCTAAACGGCTAGACCGATTTTGAAGAAAGTTTTTGTCTGTTCCAGTGGACTCGAGAATGGTTTAGATTTATAATTCGGTTTAGAAATGTTTATTTAATTAATTTTTTATTTATAAATTGTTGATCTTGGAATGTTTTACATAGGATCCGGCAGACTGTGCTACTATCGCAGTATCGAATATTCAAAAATCTTTTATTATAATTCAAGTTGGTCCCGACAGTTGGTGCTGTAATCATTTCAGGAAAATATTTTGTCACTTCGTATTATTATTTTGTTGAAATAAATCATGTGTTAATTAAATTATTACATTCAGATGTAATTAGTGTTTGAAGAGTTTTGAAGTGTGCATAAAAAACTATACATTCTCCAAATTTGGTATGCAATTGAAGTGAGTAGTTTACATGATTTTCTATTAAATTTACACGTGCGTTGACAACAATTATCCTAAACTACAAATCTATTTGTGTAGCTAATTGATTACACACATTATTAAACTTTTTTTATTTAAAATTATTTCTTATCGGAAATAGTTTTTGTGTGTGTTTCACTTCTAAGCAACCCAGAAGTATAAAATTTGGCACATAATTACATTGTAATAACTTTTTAATACAAGTTTTACTCAAAACGGTCCAGATTGTTAAAGCTTATTCATAAAAATTTGGAATTTTTGAATTTAACCCGGACAACGTCTGTCGGGTTCTTTAGTATATATATATATATATATATATATATATATATATATATATATATATATATATATATATATATATATATATATATATATATATTCATTTATACACTTTTCAAAACCACGTTCCAAATGAAGTCGGATACCGTAAGTTTTCTGATAATTTTTACTGACAAAGAATTATGGATGGATATAAAATTCCATTTTGTGAATTTTTTTCCTCTCCTACTTTGATGTAATTTTTTGTGTTTGAAAATACCCATTAAAAGAATAGATGGAATATTTTTTTCAATGTACAGAAAATTTATAAATGTGAATTAAGGTGAAGAGTTCAGATTGGGTAACCAGTATTGAAACAGTTCAAAAATTTAAATTCGTAAAATGTGTTAGAACTTATTAGGTTTATGGCTTAAATATTTTTAAAAGGATGCATTTTTAGCATTTTTTTTCAAAGATCGATATTTTTGATGCAATAAATATTTGAAGTAAATATTTATTTAAAAATTTAATTGAATTTAGATAAATTAAATGTTTAATGTGAGTAGAAGAATTCGAATCGGCCTACAATCGTTATTTTCGTCAGCATTTCGTAAATACATCATTTTCTTTCAAACTATTTTACTTAAAAAAGACGGTATTTACTAAAATCAATTGTTAAACTTAATTCTGATTTTTTAAATAGTTGTAGTAGTAATATAAAATAATTTTCAATTATATAATAATAATATGTGTTATAATTTTAAATAATTTCATTTTATAAATTTTTTTACTGCACATGTTTTTTTTCGTAATACACACGAATCTGATAGAAAATTACATGCTAATGTTTCCGTAAACAAAAATTACTTGCAACATATAAAAGAAACTATATGAATCTCCGTATTTTTGGATAATTGTAATTGAAATATTTTTGAAGAAGGCTTTCATTTTTTTGCATAAGCAATATTTCATTGTAGTTATTTTACGGAAAGGAACTGTTTGTGTAGAGGTTTTCGGTTGGGAGCAATATGGTGCTCATTAAGATGGAATACAATAAAAATAGTATAACACGAAATTGAGAGGGACTGAAATATTTTTCGTGTTAAAAGAATTTCGTTTAGTTTAAAAAAACCCACATATTTCGACAAAATTAAGTTTATTATAGAATATTTTATTCACATAGATATCACTGGCGTTGCTAGTACTTAGTGGAAAAATTCCCTGAAGGTCTTTTTGGGGCCCCTTAACATTGTGATTTTTTTCTTATACATTTTAGGGCCCCGTATTGATACGGAGGTAGCTACGGCCCTGATAGATATATACATATACATGTATTTAATAAAAATCAATGAAAAAAAACATTCACAAGACCTTAATGATATGTATTGCAAAACTTTCAATTTTTTTTTTAAATATTGAGTTTTTTGAAAATAATCTGATATTTTCTTTGCGCTGTCTTTTTAACATCGAATTGTTCGATGTCGTCCATTTTGTTACTCATTTAATCATTGGAATGTGCGTGTAAATAACTGCGCATACTTTTCATGTTGTTCCTTATGTTGGATGACGTGGGAACAGGAGCTGATTATTCATTTCATTTTCGTCGTCAAAAGCTGCATCAATGATATTTTTTGAGTTTTGTCTGCCGTAATTGGTGCTGTACACACATTATCATCATCTTCTGCAACGAATTTTTCCAATGACACAGTAGAACAGGCCAATACCACTGGTGTTTTCTGTATTTTGTTCATTCCCAGAAGAGAAATTTTTTCGTGTTAAGCGATTTTTGTTTCATGTTAAGAGAAAAAAATGCATGAAAATACGTAGTAGTTTGTCGGGATCGTTGCATTATTTTGTGTTAACCGATAAACGCATTTTATTGCGTATCATTAAACTCATTCTTTATTGCAAGTTATTCCTCATATAATCTGAAGTTTTATAAAACTCGTTTCTTTTACAAACTCGTATTCACTGAGAAAACGGTTTTGTTTTACTTTGAAGTAATCCGTCAAACTCAACAAATGGTATCCACTGAAGCAGAATCCAACCAAAGATGAACATCGACACAAACACAAGAAGTCTCAAAAATATATAGTACCCAAACTCTTCACAGCTAGATTCTTCGTTAGGAGTGTATACAAATTGCCCAAAGAACTATATCTATACGTGATCCACAGTAAGCGAAAAAAATACGAAAAACAAAGTATGACGTCACAGCCGGTGTGCAAGAAAAAAACACCGTACTATACACATTAAAAACATTATTTGCAAATATTTATAAAGGCAGATGGAACGGTTACGGTTAGTGATAACAGACAACAGTGGAGTAGCGACAATTTTATGGGTGGAACTAATTTTTAACTATCTTTCACATCTTGCAAGCGAAAAATATTCGAAGAAAATAAATCGTCTCAAGACGATTGGGAGGTTGACTATTTTGCACTGAAAAACAAACATGGATCGGTAATTGTTTGATTTGTCACGAAAGTGCTGCATTTAAAAAACACCAAGAAACAGGAATCATTCAATGATACCTTTCCTTGAAGATCTCTTCCAAGAGGTGATAAATAGGTTTTCTTGAATAATCTTTGCAACAGCAACGAAGTGTTTTGTCAGTGGTAATATTGCCGCACGCATAAGTCCCGATACCAAGTCCCGATAGCCGAGTTGGCAGAGCGTTGGACTGAACTTCCTCAGGTCTCGGGTTCGAATCCCGGCCCCGGCAGATTTATCCAAAGACTGGAATTTTGTTCTCGTTTTTAATGTATTGTTTCTCTAGGTTCTAGATGAATCCAGATCATTCTTTAGAGTGCATACTGGGTATTTCTCGAATATTCCGAAGTGTATAAAAGCAGAGTTCATCGCCAGTTGGGCATGTTCTCAGTCCAGTGTTGTATCGAGCTCCCAGCGTTAGAATAAATCTAATTGTTTGTTTAATTGAACTTTGTACTTCTTTCGAACTCCGTGACAAGTTTGGTGGAGGCGCGGGGTACAATTACGTCAAACGTGGATAATAGCGACAACCTTCGCAGGAGCCTCCGGTTAAGAGGATTATCCCCCGAATTCGGACTGTTAAAAGAAAATAGTAGGAAGAGGACAAAAATGCCGACCGAGCAAGAAGCCAAGCCCGCTGTAGTAACACCTTCGTTACAGCAATGGAGGAGCCCATCGACCTTCCGAGGAGCGCCTGGGGAAGACCCTCTCAAATGGCTTAAAGAGTACGATCGAGTAGCCAACTTTAACAAGTGGGATGACATGATGTGCCTGGCTAACGTTTATTTCTTTCTTGACGGTACTGCGAGACAGTGGTATGTCAACAACGAAGACGCCTTAGATTCCTGGGAAGCGTTTAAAAATGGACTAAGTGGACTTTTCGGTGACCGTCAAAGATATACCAGAAGGGCAGAAGAACAACTAAAATGCCGAGCCCAGCGTTCAGGCGAGAGTACACAGTCCTACATACAAAGTGTATTAGGACTTTGCCAAGAGGTAAATCCTCTGATGAGAGAAGACGAAAAAGTGTCACACCTAATGAAAGGTGTTGCTGAGGATATTTATCAGGCCCTGTTGACGAGAGAAATCAACGACACAGCAAGTTTTATCAAATGGTGCAACTATATCGAAGATATGAAGCAGAAGAGAGTTGGTCGACCGAGATTTGAAAGGCTTCCAAACGTCGTACCGGTTGCATCCCTGACGGATGAGACTGATTTGGTCTCTCTTATTCGCACAATCGTACGAGAAGAAGTCCATCGACTAGTTAACCAGACGCAAGAATCTTTGGACTCCGATCCCCAATCCTTAGAAGAGATCGTTCAAGACGAAGTTGAAAGGGTTTTGGCCCCAGTATCAGCAAAATCTACAGAAACTAGACCACGACCAACATACGCTGCTGTAACTAGGAAATACAGAGCTCCTGTTCAGAAATTCCCACCTGAACCAAGAAAAACAGATATGTGGAGAACGGCTGACAACAGACCTGTTTGTTTCACTGCGGACGTCCTGGACATGTAATGCGCTACTGCCGAGAGAGAAAGGCTGTCTTTGACAACTCTCGAAACCGCCGACGGAACTTCGACGACGTTGGCACTGAAGAAGAAATACGCCGACCAAACTCTTCTCGCCGTTTTACGCCAAGTCCCACGAGAGGCCGATCCCCAATACGTCGTTACAGATCCCCGTCGCCATATCGCCGATCCAGTCAGTCGCCAGGCCGTAGGAGCGAGGAAAACTAAACAGAGCGACCTTCCAAGGAGGTGAGGCCGCTTGTACTGGAAATCCTCCGTCGACCGCCAAGATGACTGGTAACCAACTAGACGTAATAATAGATAAGAAGCCGATACGTGCTCTAGTAGATTCTGGGGCATCGTTTTCTGTCATATCCGATAAGTATCGCCGATTTTTAAAGAAAGTTCTGTTTGCTGATGCCAAGAGCGTTATGCTGAAAGTTGCGGATGGAAATTTTGTTCGGCCGATAGGGAAATGTGTTTTACGTGTCCGTATAAACAATCGAGAACTGCCTTTTGAATTTATTGTTTTATCACATTGTAGCCATGACGTCATCCTAGGATGGGACTTTTTAGAGGCGTCTCAAGCCGTTATAGACTGTGGACAAAATGAACTTGTTCTAGAAGGCATCTGTCGAGACTCCACAGCGCCTGACGCCTGGAATTTGTATGCCACCAGAGACTATACACTTAAGCCGCATTCTTTAACTAGAATAACAGTATCAGGATATCAAATCCGAGGAGACATAAATGTAGTTCTAGACGGCAGCAAACATTTGCTCTTCGAGAAAAATATTGCTACACCGTCCATGGTATCCACATATCGTAACGGAAAAGTGATGTCTGGGTTACCAACCTGCAGTTCCGAAACCAAATCATCCCTAGAGGAATGTGCATAGGCCAAGCTGAACCACTAAATGAAGGGCATCTATGTGTTATTTCCGACACATCGGGTTGCTTGATGACCAGCAAGAAACTTCGGAGTCACGGATGAATTGTTCGTTAATGATGTCACCCGAGTTAAGTGACGAACAGAGAAACAAGCTATCCGAACTACTCCGGAAATTTTCTGGGCTTTTCACGAAGACCGACAAGTCGACAGCCGCGAAGACGAATGTGAAACACAGGATTTTTACTGGTGATCATGCTCCAATCAACCAACGAGCCTACAGAGTCTCGCCGACTGAAAGACGCATCATTCATGAAGAGGTTCAGAAAATGCTTGATGAAGGTATCGTCCAACCCTCTGAAAGTCCTTGGTCATCACCCGTTGTGCTCGTAAGAAAAAAAGACGGTAGTTGGCGTTTTTGCGTCGATTATCGCAAGTTGAATAGCGTCACGAAAAAGACGTTTATCCTCTGCCTCGTATTGACGATACGCTCGACTGTCTGAAAGGTGCCAAGTTCTTTTCTTCCATGGATCTCCGATCTGGTTATTGGCAAATAGAAATAGACGAAGCGGATCGTGAAAAGACGGCATTTATTACCCCGAAGGCTTATACGAGTTTAAAGTCATGCCGTTTGGTCTCTGTAATGCACCTGCGACCTTCGAGAGAATGATGGACAATTTGCTACGCAATTTTAAATGGACTATGTGTCTTTGTTACCTAGATGACATAATAGTGTTCTCAGAAACTTTTTGAAGACCATCTTATACGATTAAGACTTGTTCTAAAATGTCTTCAGGAAGCTGGTATTAAATTAAATTCAAAGAAGTGTCTTTTTGCTGCCCAAGAAGTAAAGATTCTAGGCCATCTTGTATCTAGTAATGGCGTTCGTCCCGATCCCGACAAAATAAAAGCCGTAAGAAATTTTCCCCACTCCAAAGAATATACATGACATACGAAGTTTTCTTGGCCTTTGTTCATACTTTAGAAGATTTATTAAAGGTTTCTGTTATCTCGCCGAACCTTTGCAGTCGTTGCTGAAAAGTGGCGTGGAGTTTCATTGGGGTCCTGAAGAGGTGGAAGCATTTCACAGTCTTAAGAAAGCACTTACTTCGGATCCAGTATTGGGGATGTACGACGAAAGAGCTTCTACAGAAATCCATACTGATGCAAGCGGGTACGGTATCGGAGCTGTCCTAGTACAAATTCAGAATAATGTCGAGAAAGTTATAGCATACGCTTCTAGAACTCTGACAAAAGCCGAAAAGAATTATTCCACCACAGAAAGGGAATGTCTTGCCATCGTATGGGCTACCAACAAATTCCGGCCGTACATATTCGGAAACACTTTACTGTTGTAACTGACCATCATTCCTTGTGCTGGCTCATGAATTTAAAGGATCCTTCAGGAAGGCTTGCCAGATGGGCCCTCCGACTTCAAGAGCATGATTTTGACGTAAAATATAAAACCGGTAAGAAGCATAGTGACGCCGACGCTCTTTCAAGAAATCCAGTGGAAGAGAAAACGGAAACACCAGACAAATTTTTAGCAGTCACGACGAGTATGAACCTTGCGATGGAACAGAAAAAGATCAAGACCTTGCGAAATTAAAACTTTTGAGCAACTCATCCAAAAACGAAGAATTCAGATTCATCGACGGTATCCTTTGCAGGAAGAATTTTGATCCAGATGGAAAGTTGTGGTTACCAGTCATTCCTAAACATCTACGAGCAGACATACTAAGGCACTTTCATGACGCCCCCACCGCAGGACACCTTGGTTTCGCGAAAACTTATGACAGGATTCGCAAGAGATTTTACTGGCCGGGAATGTACCGAAATGTCGTTCGGTATGTCATGCATTGTCGGGAGTGCCAAAGGAGAAAATCCGTTCCTCAACGACCACCTGGACGTTTAGTTCCCATCCCTCCAGCTATAGCTCCTTTCCATCGCATTGGAATTGATCTCCTTGGGAGATTTCCAAAGTCTGCTCATGGAAACAAATGGATAATAGTCTGCACGGATTACTCAACGCGATATGCAATAACAAAAGCCTTGCCGACAGCCAAAGTCGACGAAATAGCGAAGTTCTTACTTGAAGAAATTGTCCTCAGGCATGGAGCTCCTCGAGTAATTATCACAGATCGTGGAGCCGTCTTTCGATCCAGACTTGTTTCCTCTCTCGTCGACTTGTGTAACATTGATCATCGTTTCACAACGGCGTATCATCCCCAAACAAATGGATTGACGGAGCGCTTCAATAAGACCTTGGCCGACATGTTGTCAATGTATGTGGATGTAGAGCAGAAAAATTGGGATGAAATTCTACCATTTGTAACCTTCGCTTATAATACCGCTAAACAAGAGACCACAGGTTTTACGCCGTTCTATTTACTTCATGGTCGTGAAGCGGAAACGACACTAGATACAATGCTACCATTCTGTCCTAACGATTTTGATGACAATAACATCACCAAGATAGCAGCCAGAGCCGAAGAATCACGACAGCTAGCCCGAGTGCACACTCTGAGAGCTCAAGACAAAGATCGTCGACGTTACGATTCCAAACACCAAATGGTATCCTACGCTCCCGGAGATCTCGTATGGATTTATACTCCAGTGAGAAAAGTCGGTCTCTCGAAAAACTCTTAAGAAGGTATTTCGGACCGTATCGGTGCTACGCCGTTTATCAGCCGTGACTTACGAAGTACAAGATTTTGATCCTGCTTCACGAAAAAGAAAACTAAGAGAAGTTGTCCATGTACTGCGTATGAAACCGTACCATGATCCCGCCGAGCAAATCGAAACCGAGGATATTCCTCCCAAAGAATCATACAAAGGACCCATCACTCGTTCCAGAATAAAGACCCTTGAACAAAATGACAGCGGGGCGCTGTCTTCTTTTTTCGAGGGGAGCAATGCCGCACGCATAAGTCCCGATACCAAGTCCCGATAGCCGAGTTGGCAGAGCGTTGGACTGAACTTCCTCAGGTCTCGGGTTTCGAATC